>VZTI01003579.1:28610-168983 GCA_013397865.1 Struthidea cinerea
TTCTCTCCTCTCCTCTCCTCTCCTCTCCTCTTCTCTCCTCTCCTCTTCCCTCCCCTCCCCTGCCCTCCTCTCCTCTTTATAGCTTTTAGAAAAACTATTTATTTAAAACATAAAAAAGGGATAGAAGAAAACTGTCTAATAAGCAAAAAAAACCTGTCCTTTATATGATTTTAGCAGCAGCCCTGGGAAACTCATGCAGTTCATAGTAGATGCAGATCCCTCCATAATCTTTCTTCATGATTCTTGTAGTTCTGCTTCAAAGCTGTGTGGAAAGCAGAGACGTTACAATGAGATCCCTTACACAAAAACCTTCTCTTACGAAAGTAAGCGTTTGTTCTCTATTTCTCTGGCTAGTTGATTGTATGCTTGGATAATTAACACACTGTCCTGCTCCTGTAGTTCCATAAGAATGATACGCAGGAACAATCGTGCATCTTCTCATCAAAGCAGACTCATTTCCAGGAATTAAACACTTGAAACAGTGGCAAAGGAAACTCTGAACTGATCAAAATCAGGTGTCTAAGACCTCATTCTACAGCTGTCTGAAAGCGTGAGTGGATATATTGACAAAACAGTACAACTGAGCCCACTTATTTTCTCCAGCTTTACTGTCATGGAGAAGCTGAACAAGCAGAGATATCCAGTAAGGAGATGAAAAACTCATATCCTGGTGTAAAACTAAGCTTCAGTAAAAGAAATTTATGCACTTCTGTGTGTGCAGAATATATGGCATGAAGGTCCCATACATGTCAAATAGTTCAAACCCCAGTATTCTTCCCATGTTTTTATTTCCTGTTGTGCCAAAGATGTTCTAGCACTGAGCATATTCACTTTTGCATGATGTCTGTCGTAGTCTAATTCTCGTTATCAGAATTGTTATCTATTTTTTGTAGGTAAATTCTTATTTCTGCTTTTTGTTCCATCCTTTCTTGCATTCTAATATACTCTTTTGGCCTTCTTTCCTCCATTTGCATATATAATCCTTCTCATATTTTTTGTTTTAAATCGATTCCTATAATCCATTACTGTGTAATAGCACTTGTCATCAATAGAAATGAAATCCCCAACACATTGAAGGAAAGAGAATTTGCAGGTACTGATTTCTAGTAGCAAGTTGTAATAGAAGCAGTGGGAAATCCTATTTGCATAAAAAGATCCATATTTGATGCAAACTGATGCAACTTTCATGATGGGTATAAAATTTTCCTCTACCCTTGTACCATGGGCACAAAGCAGATAATACTCTATGACAGTGCTACAGAATTATTTTTCATAAGCTCTTGTCTGAGATGTATAATAAAAGTTGGAGTGCCTTGATAATTAACAAGACTGGTTCCAAGCCTCCTACTCTCACACTGTAATATTAGAAACTAGGTATAATGCTTCAAATCCTGATCACAAAAAAACCCCCCAACATTTGATGAGGAGAGTGAAATGCTTCATTGTGAAAGAAAAAGAATACTTTCAATGAAGTTTGAATAAAATGCCTACCAGTAAGCAAAATAAATATTTTAAATAAATGCTGTTAGACCTGAAAAACCAAGTCCTCATGTCATCCATTGATCCACGTATTTTTTAGCTTCTGTATGACCAACAAGTGGCAGAATCTGAGAGTCCAGGCAGAACTGAGCGACAGATATATGAACATATAGATTGGGGGTGTGTAGATTGGGTCTGAAATCTCTGAATTTATCAGGACTTCAGCACTCCTCAACCAGACTAGAAACGGTGATTTAAAAAATTCCAATTTCTTGACTCCATGTCAGCAAAGCACTGAGATTTTCTGGCAGTACTCATGGTGTGATTCCCGTATCTTTGCATATGGTAAAGGAAGTCAGGTTTCCCCACTGAAGGCATCAGCAGAAAAACAAGCCATTTCATTAAGCTCTGGCTGAATTTCACTGGGTGTTTTTCAAAAGCAATATATTTCTAATAGGCATTTTGCTCTTGCTGAATCAGCTCCTTCTCGGAAGAAAAAACTCCTAAACAACTTTAATCTGTACCAAATAGATATTTCACCTTGAGGATTTGTCAAGTTAATAGAGCCTACCCACTTAGAGAAAGAGGAAGGAGGCCTTTCTAATTGGTGCCTAACAGCTTACACTTAAGAGTCATTAAGACGCAATACTGGAGATAACAGTCTTAATGGCTCCAGTCCACTCTCATGGGGAGCACTCAAGGTAGCCTGAACAAAAGGGAACAAGACTGAAAGACCCAAAGACACAGCAGGGTCTGGGCTGGCTAAGAGGATGCAGATTGATTTAGTTCTGCCCCAGTAACTTAAGAGGAGAATTTATCTCATTTGACTTGTAGTGAAACATAAGATTAGGTGCGAATAATTACAAGATGGATGGAGATGTAGAATTTAAAAGGTATACATCATTGTTTTAAAATATGTGTTTTCTGATGTATGTTGGAAAATGCTAAATAGAATTGTTTGGGTTTAGGAAAGAAGTTGGCCAAACCCACCAGCTGAAGTTACTGAACGGAATAAAACACAGCTGCTTGAAACCCATTCAATCCAACTCACAAAGTGAAAAGCATTTAAAAAGAAAAATATGACCCCATCCAAGAACTGCAATTTCCAAGCTGCAACAAGAAAAGCCAAAGATGGTCCCCCCACTGAACTCTCAGATCCCACCTGCAGACCAGACACTGAAGTTCAGCTTGGAGCTGTCTCATGGCTGTAATATGAAATACAACAACCCCAGTAACTAAGGCACATCAGCTGCTCAGATATTACCGTAATTTTTTGCCTGGCTCTGTGGGTTCCCACAAGCCCACAGAACCTGGGGCATTATTCGGTAATACAGTCAGGTGACAAAGAGGCAGGAAGGAGATTTGCTTATCATCCTGCTGGATGGTTTATTCCATGCTGTACAGCTGAACTCCCAAAGCAAATCTGAAACCTGATCCCGAGGGTCCCCGTTTTATCCGGGGCCAGGGGGAAAGGTGGGATTAGGGAATGGGGAC
Source organism: Struthidea cinerea (assembly GCA_013397865.1). Taxonomy (NCBI): domain Eukaryota; kingdom Metazoa; phylum Chordata; class Aves; order Passeriformes; family Corcoracidae; genus Struthidea; species Struthidea cinerea. The sequence continues at coordinate 31,584 of VZTI01003579.1, forward strand.
CAATGGGAGAATGCCGGGGAGTGACGAGGCTGGCAGCCAACCGGGAGATTCAAACCGGGACAGACCATACCAAGGAACAAAGCATCCCAGGGGATGCTTCTGTTCGCCCCTAACCAAAGGCATCACCGACCCCCACACTCAGACATCATGCCCCATTGGAGAGCACAGTCATGCTCACCACCTGAGTGGTGCAGAGGTTCAGCTCACCCTGTCCTGAGATGAGTTGTTTCTCATAACTCTTCTCTGTAAATACACAAGACAGCTATAAAAAAAGGTGAGGCTGAAAGGTCAGACAATTAGCTTTCCTATTTGTGAAGAAATAGCTTTTCTAAGCTTATTAATGGAAAAATACAGGATGAGATCGCCAGTTGCTATAAATCAGTATAACTCTGCTGATTTCCGAAGGGCTGTGCTGTCTTATACAAACAGAGATTACATTGTCTCTAATATTAAATAATAATAAAAAGTCTTACACTGAAATAGTCTTGTTACATTTGGTGAAATACATGCTGAAATGCCATATTCATGTTTTCCTAAGCAAATTTAATTCAGCTTTCATTCATCTTCCAGTTACCTTAAAAGTTATTTGCCTTCTGTAGGATGCCTGCCTATTTCAGTTCACCTGATAGATGGTCCTTACTGAACAGATTTCAAATAATGCTGAGCTCAGAAACGTTCAGCTCATCTGATTTCCTGTCTGATAAAAGCCTTGGACTTTCATTCAGTAGACCCCATAATGAGTCTAAAACCTTGTGCTGCTAAAGCCTGCCAGCTACAAAGACATTCTGCAAAAGACTTCAGGTTTCAAAAACTGTGGGATTAATTTTCCCTGTTCCCTTTTTCTGGTGTATGACCCGCTCTGGTAAATAGTTTATCTATAAGTCAAATATGCTGACTTATGAGGTGATTTTCTCCCTTTGTTCTCGTGAGACCCCACCTAGAGTATGGCCTCCAGCCTGGGGACCCTTAGCACAAGGAAGGAATGGATCTTTTAAAGCAGGTCCAGAGGATGGTCACAAGGTGGTCAGAGGGATGGAACATATCTCCTATGAAGATTAGGAGGAGTTTGAGTTGTTCAATCAGCAGAAGAGAAGGCTCAGGGAAATCTTGTTGCAAACTTCTGTCACATGAAATTGTTTTGTAAGACAGATGGAGAGAGACTTTTTACCAGGGTCTGCAGTGGCAGAACAAGTGGCAAAAGCCTCAAACTGAACGAGGGTAGATTTAGATTAGACATAAGGAAATATATTTTACAGTAAGGGTGGTGACACACTAGAACAGGTTGCCCAGAGAAGTTGTGGATGCCCCAACCCTGGAAGAGTTCCAGGTCAGGTTGGATGGGGCTTTGAGCAACCTGGTTTAGTGAAAGCTGCCCATACCCAGGGAAATTTAGGTCAGACTAGGTGTTCTTTGAAGGTTCCCTTTCAACACAAACCATTCTGATACTACAGTTCTATGATCTCTATTTGCAAAACAGCATACTTGAATTGTAGCAAAACTACTGTAATGACAAAAAAAAAAAAATTCACAATCAATCCTGAAATTTTTAGAGTGCAGCTAATACTAGCACTGCAGCACTGAGGGGCTTTGGCTCACAGCTGGAAGCACTATAAAACTTTCATCCCTTAGGGATGTGCAAATTAAAAGTGATATATAACATTTACCGTTGGTTACTATGGACTTAACCAGAGATGTTAGTACATTAACCATACTCCCAACAGACCCATGTAAATACTTCAGCCAGCATTCTGCAACTCTGATAAGAAGAGCATTTCCTAATGGCAAAGGATAATACTTAGTTTTAATTATATATCCTTTCTAAGCATGTGGCTTTTTGGAGATTAATCATGTGTAGAGTGTGATTATGGCTACATTCCATAATCAGGACTTGTTTAAAAAAAAAAATCATCTAAACAGAATATTGTGCTAAGGTTATTCTTGACATCAGAAGAAGGAAATCTAAGTAAAACTGTTACAACAAACTGAAGCATAAACTTAAGGAAAGCTATTTTGCTTTCACCTTCATAACAGTCAAAGTCATTTCTCAGGGTAACTCAAATGCCAAAGTCCTTTGTAGTATTCAAATTCATATGTTTCAAGTCTTGGGCTTCACTTTTCACAGCATGCTTACAACTTCCATCACATAAATCATAGAAATTGAAAGTGGATAACATACACAAGCAGTTCCTTATGACATTTCCAGCACACAGTCTTCATTATGTTTCTTCATTTTAAATAAAAATTAACTACGCTTAGAGCTGAGCAATGATGTCGATACATTATGCATATAAAACCAGGACTAATCTTTCAAGCACATACATCTATTTTGGACTGCACTAACTATCTGCAAAGTGGCAGGATGATGAGATTAATACAAAACTGGTTCTTTTTCTGTTGTTGCTATGTGCCAGGGAAAGTAGCTGAGTGGATAATGATGTTAGAGGGATGGCCTTTCAAACATGCACGTTTTTTATTTTTTATTTCGTAAATTATGCAGAATGTTTCTATTTTCTCAGATTTCACTTTTTTTTTTCTGTTTAGAACTAGAAAAGTCACAAAATAAATGTTTTGTTTAAAAATAGTCAAATAGTTTAGCCTAAAAATTGAGAGAGGTTTTAAGAGAAAGCATTTGAATGAAAAATTATTATTATCATTGTCACCATTAGGAGGCTCAAAAAAACCCCCAACACTCTGTGTTTTTTTCAGAGCACAAACCCAGACATTCTGCTCTAGAGAATGATAACATTATTTGTATAGTCTTTTTTTTAAAAAAAAACGCACTTCAATTCCTCTTTTCCTGTCTCCTTCTCTTCTAATTTATGTTTTGTTTAGCTCACTTTCTCTTATTTTGACTAGAAACCTTAATAAGGACATTTCGTAGAAATAGATGCATTCCTTTGAAAAGATGCTGATATGAAGAATTATCATTTTACGGGTAGAATGATACCAACAATTTTTTGACTGACTTTACTTTGAAGTCCCTCACTATTGCCGAAGTGGCTTTGATCCTGAGAGATCATCTCTATAGACTTCACAGATGAACTGGAAGACAGACATATTAAAGTCCAGAAGAGGACTTTGTCCTACTCTCAGAACCGACATCTTTTTCTCAAATCATTGTGTAGACTTTCTTAAAGTAAAAGGAGACTAGTCTAAGGGAGCAGGCAGATTTCATGCAAGATTCATCTAAAGGTTGCAACTGTATAAGGTAGAAGATTTTTTTTCCCCTTAAAACAGCTGGTTTATCTTCATTGACTATCAATAGAGTATAAAGGGCTAACTCAGACCAAGAAAAATTTTCTATTGATATCTCCTGTCCCAGATGTAAAAGTGTCTTGATAAATGACCATGCAAATGTATGTGGTTATTGTTGCGGGATGCAAATTTTCAAACTCTTACTTAAGACAGAATAACTAAAGACTGCAAGATAGATAATAAAAGTATACATGTGAGCATACATACTTTATAGGAATATACATATTTACACATGTATTCATCACATTTACATACAGTCTCACTTTGTATGTGGAATGACTTTGGTATCATGCTAATTATGCCCCTCTAAGAATTAGAAGTGATTTTTAATGCCTCAAATAAGCATTCAAGGATAATAATACAAGTATGTTAAATGAAATGTCAAATGACTTCCAAAAAGCTCTTAAAAGTAATAAATATGTATGAGATAAATGAGTCTGGTTGTCAAGTATTCCATGTAGAGTTACAAAAGATTTACTATTTTCTCAACTGGATTCTCTTGCCACCTAAATTCAAACAAAATTCACTGGATCTATCATGGCTCTGCAGCATGCTTCCCAGGAAAGGCATATTTTCCTCAAAAGGAGATTGGAATGTCACAGATGTGGATATCACCTGCTTCAGCCAATTCCACACTTCATTCTTGCTCAGCTGTGACACTCATGTGGTCAGCAGCTGAAGGAGGGACAAGAGTAAAAGATTCAGATTACGTATTAGATGTGCCTGGCACAGGTATTATTTCACTTAAGCAGTAGAAAAAACTCCTTTCTAGCTTAGGACACCTGGGAACTATATGTAGTCAGGGAAGAGTGTTAGTCACCACTTGGGCCTTATGAGAAAACTGCTTCTGCAGAATTTTTTCAAGTAGGAACTTGAGTGAACTCTGGTCGGTTTCAATTCAAACCTCCAGGAAAATGGGAACAATGGTATTTAAAACTTTTGCTTCTATGGTATTGAAATTCTAATTTATCAAGTGCTCTGTGATCTTTGGTTAATTGCAAGATTCAAGGTGTTATATGGCTCATTATTTTAATGAAAAAATCTCACATAGGTAAGAGAGGTGTTATTCTTAATAAAAGGAAAATATGTAGGAAATAAACTACTGCATTATGAGAACATATGCTGGGGTATGGGGTCACATAAGACTGTAAGGAACCTTCAGCACGAAAAAATATATTTCTGTAAGGTAAATCAGAAGCATAGATAGTGTCCTTGAAGATTACAACCATATGTTCAGTTCAAAGGTGAAAATGCTGGTGACTGTATTTCTGTATACAACAAATTTGAAAAATTTTATGCCACAGATCTTTTCTTAATTAATTTGAAAGCTTAATGTCTTTGCCTTCAATATAACACAAAAAACTTAGCAGAGATTTGCCCTGCTAATTTTTTCTTTCACAGAATCACATGGCTGGATTTAGAAGGGGAACTTTTATAGATCTAATCCCCCTGCCATGGGCACCTCACACTAGACTAGGTTGCTCCAAGCCCCATCTAACCTGGCCTTGGACAGTTCCAGGGATGGGGCACCCACTACATCTCTGGGAAACCTGTGCCAGAGCTTCACAACTCTCACAGTAAAGGATTGCTTTCTAATATCGAATCTAAACCTGACTTCCTTCCATTTGAAGCCATTGTCCCTTGTTTTATCACTATAGGACCTGGTAAAAAGTCTGTCTCCATCTTTCATGTAAGCAGCATTTATGTATCTTCAGGCTGCAGTAAAGTGTTCTCTGAGCTCTCTCTTCTACAGGCTGAACAATTTCAACTCTCTCAGCCTTTCTTCACAGGGGACATATTCCATTGCTTTGAACATTTGCATAGCCCTCCTCTGGACCTGCTTTAAAAGTTCCATGTCTTGTACTTAGAGTCCCAGAGCTGGATTAAATACTCCAACTGAGGCCTCACAAGAGCAGAACAGAAGAAGACGATCACCTCCCTTGACCTACTGGCCACATTTCTTTTCATGTGGCCCAGGATACAGTTGACTTTATGGACTGTGAACACACATTTCTGTCTCACACCTCCTTTTTCATCCACCAAATCCTTCTCCTTGGGGCTGTGTGGACTCCATTCAACACCCACTGATAGAGGTGTTTACCCTGACTCATGTGCAGAACCTTGTTGGGGTGCCTTCTAGGGCATCCTCTGTCAGGGCATCATCTTGGTCCCAGTGGAGACCACCTCCTGTCACTCCTCTACGTGCCCTTCAATGGGCTGATGACTCAGAGTCGGAGGGTGGCTCCATGGGCAGCTCCCAAGTTTAACAATCCCTCCCCTGGACATCTGTACCTTCCCCTATTTCTAGAATGTTCCCAGTTTCTGTGTCCCACATTGGATGTTGCGTGTTGCCTCCTCCCCAGTTCAAACCCCACTGGTTACTTGTACCCCAGTTCCTCCCTTTCACCCCTATCCCGTTGGTCCCCACTGTATTCTCCTCCCCTTTTTCCCCTCCTTAAAATCTCCTGCGCGACCGGTGCCCGGGGGGATTCCTCCTGATCCGGACACCCAATAAACCTGGTCCTGGTCACCCGAGGATTTCTCCCTCCTCGTTCTTCCTTTACTCCCGTGGGCCTCGAGGGAAAGGACACTGCCCCTCACGCTGACCACCTTGGGGAAAGCCAGCGCCAGCCTTCTAGCCTGCTTCCCTAGCAGTGCCTACCCCGCGCGGCGCAGAGCCCCCCAGCGCTCCCGGATCCTGGTGCCTGCAGGCAAGGTGCCCGGCCGACCCTTGCGGGGTGGACGGAGCCCCTGAGGCGGACAGCCTCAGCCGCGGCACCGGAACCTTGCACCTGGCCTTGCTGAATTTCGAGAGGCACACATGGTCCCACTTCTCAAGCCTGTCAAATTCTCTGGAGATGACATCCCTTCCCACAGAGCTTGGTGTCATCTTCTCCTCACATATGATGTGCTCTGTGCTGTTGACAAGTCTGCTGGCCCTTCACTGCATCATTCCCAATCTTGAAGTGTCTTTGCTGTATTGGGGAGGGCAAAATGAGCAATGACGGCCTCCAAAGCAAACTCACAGGTGGCAGATACCAAAGAATTATCACTTCCTTCAATTAATACAGATTATTCCTTCTGGTTAATACAGCTTAGTGTGGAGATGTAAACTAAAGGGCTATTCTGCACACTTCTTGTCCATCATGAGCAACTCCAGGTCCTTTTCTAGAGCTGCTTTCTAGCCTGGGCACCTGCACTGGCGCCTCGGTTATTCCATGGCACAGGAGTCTCTGTTTGTCCATGCCAATCTTCATGAGATGTCTATAAAGCCAATTACCCAGCCTGTTGAGATGCTCTACCTTTCCCCCATCCACAGGTTCACTCAAACCTATTGTCACCCTTGAAATTTCTGAGGGCAGATTTCCTCCTGTCATCCTTCTGATTAATAATTATACTAGACAGTATCTGTCTCAGTATTGACACCTCAGTGCTAAACAACCCTTGCTGTTTGAAATTCAAGCTACTGATCACTACTCTGGTGCATTTTATTCACTTTTTCTTTTAATTTCTTATTCACATAGCCACAGACTCCTGTAGGTTGTTTTTTTTTAATATATATAAAAAACATGAAGTTTATAATAAATATAGGTGAAATGACAAGTTTTCAGAGACAATGAATCCAAACACTATAAATTTTGTCTCAGGATTTTGACATACAAGTACCCAAATTATGGATAAAACCCTTTGTGTACAACATTGTGTCTGAGCTGATGATAAAAGAAAGCCAATTCAATGGCATCAAGAAACATTGTCAGTTTCCTGGAAAAACACGGCTAATTTATCATTAAAAAAGCAGAAAATTATCATAATACTATTCCAAAATATATCAGAATGATTTCTGAATTCTTTGTCAGTTGTTCTATCTACATCAATGAAAAAATTATATTAAACTTTTTCACCACGATGTAATCACAATTAAGCCAGTTGTTGATGATTATTGCCAGCTTAGCCTACTGCGGCTCTGATCTTATATTTAAAATGTGTTCTACGAATTACAGATTTTTAATGATCTAAAAGTAGGATGGACTAGAATTGCCAAATTAGGCCAGCTGAGAGAATGGTAATTTTCCTTTCTCTTTTTGTTGGTATAGGGATCCTTTCAAAGGAGGGTTTAAATAAGCCTCAAAATGGAGTTTTCTGGATTAACAAAAGTTTGTGATAGTGTCTCAGAAAATTTTGAGATATGTGAATTGAGATGTAGTAACATAGAAAAAAATCAAATATTGTTGGTATTGATTCTTGGTGATGGATTGCGAATGTCTGGTCAGAGTGAAAGAGAGGAAAGAAATCTGTATATGCTTTTGTCCCATGATATGTTAACCATGAGAAAAGTCACTTAAGTACTTAAAACTTAATCCTAAAAATTTACTTCAGTACTTAATCTTTCTCCTAACTGAGCAAGTTCTCCAGGCTCTCACAACACAGAAAAAGAATGGAGAAACACAATGATTTGCCCTATCAAGTGCAGAAGAGAAATCCCATTTCTTTAAGGTGTGAGATGCTTCAGTATATATGTAAATTAGTGTAAAAGCTGAAAGTATGTGAAGAGATAATTATCAGAAGGAAAAAAAGATGCATCTCAGCAGACCCTTAAATAGTGACATCTTTGCCCAGGATTATGTCCTGGGTGTTCATTTGCATCCTAAATCTTTGTGGCTATGATCTTGTAGCTCTCTTCAGATTGCAATATTTATGCACAAAACTTGTCTCATTTAAATTAGGACTTCCCTTCTAAGCAAGTTCTTCTCAACATGCAAGAGAGTTACAGAATGAAACTCATAGAGATTCCGAAGATATTGGATTGTGTGCAAGGATAACTGGATGAAATTTTGCATTAAACAGGATCACAGGCTGGATGACCTAATGGTACCTTCTGGCCATAAAAGCAATGAATTTATGAGAAAAGCACTCTGAGATCATATGATGAAAAGCACAGTGAAATTCACAAGTGTTTTTTTGATGTTCCCATTACAAATCCCCTGAGCAATCGATCCCCGTCTTCTTCTCACCACCTCCTCTATCATTAGATTCCAGAAGAACACACGCTCCGTTAGAGTCATTGCTGCTGAAACCATTTTGATAGCTGGCTCCACTCAGTCTCATGCTAAATCCAGTGTTTAAAGCTATGGGAGTGCTGACTTCTTAAATGAAGACACATTTCTCCAAGGCGTTTTGCACTCTCTTCTTCCTTCGGATTGCTCAGCTAAAGGCTTTTTCAGGACTTTATCAGTTATTAATAATTGTGATGATTCATGATTTATTCATAACCATTTATACATTTGCCATATGCTGCCTGCACAGACAAACTGTTTTTATGAAGCACACAAATGTGGCACAGCGCTTCTTACAATTCATATCCAGTAAATAGATGATAGAAAAAGATTAATGAAACGCAAAAATATAAGAAAATATCCTGCAATGTCTTCAGTTTGGAGCTTTTGAATTAAATGTTGCAGAATAACTGTCTTTAGCAGTATCAAAACTAAAATAAACAGGAGGGAGAACAGTGTGAAAGGTCAAGTTTAACATCAAAACCAGCACCTTATTCTGTTTCTATTTTTTCCCCTGTAATGATAATTACAGGGAGTAAGAGTAAATCCACTCATCTGGTAAGGTAAAACTCAGGACAAATAAAGATGGTAGTATCTGCTGTATCATCTTTGTTGTTCTTTTCTGGCTTTCATATTAAATCTAAGTGTTCTTTTGCAGCGAAACACTGTAATAGTTGCTTGGACTGAGGGAGGAAGATCTGACATGCAAATCCTTCAAAATGCTTAAAAGCAGAAACCTGAAAATATAATGTTACTCCTTGATTTTAAAAAAGAGGCTTTTTATGATGATGTCAGTAACGAAAAAGTCATTTCTCGTAGGCCCACTATGACACCTTCTGCAGTGTGCTGCTCTCCAGACGAAATGCCTGGCTTTTATGAGAGGGTAATTATTTAACATAAATAATGTATTCCCGGTTTTGAGTGAACAAGTTCATTAACGGTGAGGTGTGCCCTGTGGGGAAAATGATCAGTGAGTTCCAGTGCAGAGTCCCAAGGCAGAGGGACCAGCTCTGGTCTGACTCACACCTCTGCTCGTCCCACTTTCTGGTGCATTTAATTGAAGCTTTTGGAACAGAAACTTTGTATTTTTACTAACTTGAAAGTGAACATCTGAATTTTTACTAACTGCCTGTAATTGCCTACTATTATCATTCTGTAGGATGGTCTGAAATACATTCAGGCCCTTGTCATGCTACAGAATGCTATGGAGTGCATCCGAGACTCTAAGATATGTTGTTCCCCCATGGCAGGATCAATGCTACCTATTTCATTCCTCCATTTTGGCTGCCCACCTGTTTCTTGAGGACCTCCACTAACTTAACAAAAATCTGAGAAAATATCTTCCTTTGTTTCACTTTCTTCACCATTAGAACTTTTTTCCATGTGTGTAAAATAAATATAACTTGTTAAAATGTTTTTTTTTTCTTTTTCTTCCCACCATGAAGTCACATAAGTGATATTTACAGCAATCTTTGACATTCCTAATAGTATTCAAGCACTCTTCCTTCACGATGCTTGAGAATCCTGTGTCAGTGGAGGCACCTACCAAATGCAGAGGACTTTCATTAAGGAACTCATAGGACGAACATCTGTAAGACCTTGAATTTCCACTGCTAACTTTTATTTGAACAGAAGTTAGATGGTAGTTTTGAAATTTGGAAACTCAGGTCTTCTGTATGAGAGAACTCCAGACAGAAGTTTTGAAACCGTCTTCAACTCTTCATTGCTTCCTTAAAGAGCAGGGTCCAGCCTGACTCTCAGTCTGGCAACTTCCCGAATTTCATATAGTTTTATAGAGAACAAGTCTATTAAAATTTTGCACTTCTTATCTGAGAAACAAGCAGACCCAAAGAGCCCCAGACTGGACGAGAGAAGTATACAGTCACCTTATTTGCTGCTGCCTGACATCCTTTAAAAACATATAAATAACACAAGGCAATGGGGATCAGATGTCATGGTTTAGCCTCAGTCAAAAAGACCAAAATCTCAAACTATGGTTTTATAGAAGTGCAATGACATTACACTTTACATGTCTTCACTTAAATGCCTGTACAATCATGTTTCAAAGAATTCCAGACACAAATGTTTACTTAGAAATTTCCTTTCAAGGACCAAAGTTATTAAAAGGCCTAGCCCCTTTTTTGTTTCCTATGGTATATAAAAGAAATGATTATGACTAGGTAAATACATACAAATAGCAAGAATAATCTGTATGGGGAAAAATTAAAAAGAATAGTTGAAATGTGTAATTTCAACTCATCAGAAATAGATCATATGCATGTGGGTGGAAAAATGTTATTTCATTATTCATTTGTGGTACATGTATAATCATTTCACAAATTCAAACTGATCTTCATTTATCATCCATAAGATAGTGTATTTCTACGTCTTGGGTTGCAGGAGAACAGTTTATTTGGAATATTTATTTTGTAATATCATTTTGCACTCTGGGAGTTATACATTAGTTTTAATCTGTTTTAACAACAGTAATACCAAGCTAGAGAAAATAGAGAAGATATTTGAGCACTAATTGGGCTTCTTGTTAAGTTATGACTTAATAGTTTTTAAAAACTTGGCTGCAATGAATTTGCAGGCATTACTGTCTGCTCCTGTCCATGCTAATCAGTACCCTGTAGCACAGTGGGTCTTACATTTAATGGAGCAGCACGGAGCTCTTGCCAGCATTCAAGCAATTGATTCCATAGAAGGGGCACAATATAAATCAAGTGCAGAGCAAAACTGCTGTGTTCTACAAGCTCAGAATGAGAGCACCCTTTGTCATATCCAAGGCACTCAAAGACTCTCCTGCTGTGCTTATGTTGATTGTACTTCCTTTATCTTCTGCTCAGTTTTGTTTTTCTCTCGTTTTATTTCTTTTCACTGTCTTTAGTGTTTTAATGTGGGCTCTGACCAATCAAAGTTCACTTCCATTTTCTTCCTTCAAAAGTTTGAGATGGTGAGGAAGGAGGATCTTTTCCACCTGATTGCTTCTTGTAATTTTTCCTTCCTCATAATCACACAATAACAATCGAGTTATTAGCAAAGGAACTTAATTTATCTGACCTCACTCAAATTGCAAAACTCCTTAAATTCTTTCTGTCTCATTGTGTACATCAGATTTGTACGTAATGCATTACTGAAAAACTGTCCAGTAACCCAGAAATATAACAAAGAATAAAATGTTATATAGCTGAGGATAGATAGATCAAGTGTTCCAAAAGAGTGTCTATTTGTATTTAATATATTTTATCAATGACCTGCAAGCAAAGTATAAAATTATAACTGATGAAGTATAAGGGCAACACAAAGAAATGAAGACTAATAAAGACTACCTCAGCAATATAATTTTATGCTACTCAGACTCACAGTCTTCTGAGGGGAGTCAAATGTAGCATCATATACCTGGGAAACAGGGTTTTTAGACCATTCCTACAGAAAATATTCTAGATAGCAATTGCTTTGAGAAAACCACAGAGGCTGTCACACAGGGAAAAATAAAATGAATTTAAACACTAGCAAACCACTATAGTTAAAAGTAAAATTTTATGGGGATAAATAGTATTTACTTTTGGTTATAGCACTTGAGGGGAAAAAAAATGTTTATTTCCAGTGTTCATGTTTCACTGCCAATACTGGAAAGTTTTGGTGGTTCAGAAGAAAACTGCAGGAATAAAGTATGGTCTGAAATAAAAAGCTTAAAAGGCTACATCAACAGTGTATCCCAGAAAAGTCTACAAGGTGACATAATCAAAATCCATAATAACCACGAGACAAAGAGAACAAAGTTGTAACAGGAGGCAATGGCCAAGGAAGGACATTTACTAACAAACAGAGAAATAGTAGAAGCATTTCCTGCAGGAATTATTTCCTCTTCTTAGTTTTTGGGATTTTTTTTTGTTTTGGTTTTTGGTTTGTTTGTTTGTTTTTTTCCAAAGATTCCTGCCAGCTCTGGGAGAAAGCTGAAGTCAGAAAAAAAATATATCAGAACTCAAATGCATATTTTAACAGAGAAATGAATATTTGAGCTACTTGCTGGGGAAAATCCTGAATTTTCCCGGGGAAAATTTTTTGCTGAGAAGAACACTAGTGCAATTAAGCCTATGTAATGTAAGCATTGACACCTACATCTGAGCTCTCTTTTTTATCTAGAAACTCTTCATATTCATGATTCACCTTCCATGATTTAGAAATCTGTCCTATGCATTACACCCTTGCAGTGCCTACACCGCAGATATCCAGATCATATGTGCGTGTTTGACTCAGACATCAACTGTAAGGCAAATGGCTCATCACTTCTGTATCTTTAAATTAAGTCAGTTGATCAGAAGATCCGGTCTTGATAAAAACAATTTTTGGACAAAATTATAGGATTTGTGATATTCAGGACATCAAATCAGAGTTGTCTTGTGTGCACTTAGAAGATATGAATGTAAAAACTCCCTGAGGATCTTACCTGCTTGTCATTCTGTAGACGAAGAAAGATCCAGATATTATGTTTGTTTCATGCTTCTTTTTTCTTTGTCATCAATGGCAAAGCTACATCTCTCTTCTAGATCTGTCTATATGTGTTTGCAGACATTCTATACGGGATTTTTTTTTTAAGTGACATGAACAGAGAAAAAAAAAATCTTTTTCTGCTGATGTTTCTTAGAAAACAAGAAAAAATGTAATGCCAGATTTACAACATTTTAACTTGAGCCTATATCACTGGAAATAGATTAAAAAATCATAAAATAATTTTTTTTCTCAGGGCTGTTACTGGAAAAGAAAATTGCCAGTTTGTGAGTTATGAGTCTGTAGCCCGGGCCAAATTTGTCTTGTGTTCACACCAATGGAACTTAATTGAAATCAGTGAATTTGCACTAATGCAACTGTGAGCAGAAATTGACCTCTTGTGCCTACTGGAACACAGCCCAAAAGCCACTTGACTTACTTGTGCTTAAGGCTTGCTCTGCATGAATGTCTACTGTTTTACTAGCAGTAAGTTATGTAATATTCATGGTTTAATGGTGCATATTCTACTAATAGATTGGGTCGATGCCAGCAGACTACATCCAAGCAGTACTACACATTTGCTTTGTTGACCTCTGTACTCATTCTATCACATGAAGTAGTTACAGCTGGGACTCCAGTAAGGAATTTCAACTTCCAAAATGTTCCCACTGCCACTAGGCGAATGCTACCAAAGAGCCTCTGTTCTAATTAGCCTAGATTTCCTTACAATATCTAGTTACAAAAGAGTACCATGAATATTCATGGCCAATTCATTTGAATTACGAACATTCATGAATAAATCATTTGGCTGAGAACAGGGTACCGTATGTTGCATTTCATGGCTCCTGTGATTTATTCCATAGTGCTGCAATTTGTAATATTAGCAGCTATCATAAAGTTTATTTTTCAAGCCTTCATTTCCAGCTGTGACCGTGGCACTCTGGGGATCAGATAAGCCTTTTCTTATACCCCTGTAAGGTCAGATCCCAGCCTAGACACTTAATGCAGATTTACTGCTCTTCTACTACACATTCTCATTAGTGCTTCTGTAAGGTGCCTTTGTTCTCTGGGTGTATGACACCAACCTCAGACAAAGGGGGAATGCAGCGCAGTTTCTGGGCTGACACTGAGAAGGGAGACACAAGGCTGGAGCAAGCAGTGGAGCAGACTCCCCAGAGACATTGTACAGTCTCCATCCCTGGGGGTTTTCCAAGGTGATTAAAGCCTTGAGCACCACAAGAATGGGTGTGATATTAACGCTGACAGCTGTAAGCTAAGTGCTTTTAATATGGCCAGCAGTAAGTAAACAGAAGGTTGCTTATATTAATGAAATATATCATATCTCTATTTTTCCTCTGTCACAAGAGAAGTCAAACAGTAACTATACAGTTTATTGTTGTAATACCATCCTTTAGAGAGAGGGCCACTCATTTTTTCTCGTTTCCTGTCTATTTTCTTCAAGTACAGCATTCTGCATTTTGGCAATCTTAGAAAGGACAGAATTAGTAATGATTTATTCATATACTTTTGCTGGCCATTAGTTGCGTTTGAAGGGGAGAGACAACATCACATGATTGAACACTGCTCAAAAAGGGGAGAGCAAAATTAGGAGACTGAGAGATTCACAGGCAATAACCACTTATTAGTAATTGAGTTCCTCTGATGTGGTTGAATAATAAACAGACGCAAGGCATCCAAGACCTCATTGTCAATAACATTTGAGCCTGAAAAGAGAATATGTGTTTCTGAATAAACTATCAGATGTGTGAGGCTAAATGCTGTATTAACTGTGTAACTACAGAAGTAGTGAGTTAGTCCATGTTATTCTATAAATGCTTCATTTGGGTATGATATGGCCTGAGGACAACGTGTTTGCTGACAGGTATTACCATCTAGATTCTTCCTGCAGGAGATAGAGATGCTTCCATTAAAATCAAATGTACTCTAAAAATTGAAAAAAAAAAAAAAATCACGAAAGATACACAATGAAGAAAAAAAGAATAGTGATTTATAGAGTTAAAATGTCCATGCATAGAAGGTAGGAAACAAGAACTTGAACTCCTGATTAACACTGGCAATTACTGTCTACCCCAAGACCCGCTTGGGATAACTACCATAACAAATTCCTTCCTAATCAAAGTCACAGTTGGTAGATCACTGATGTTATGGCCTTTTAATGCTTCTGTGCTACGAAACAAAGATTCTGATATGCCATTTCTGTTCATAATTTCACGAGTTGCAGACATAAAATAGCTGGAAAAAAGATGGTAATTGATTTGGATTTGAAAAACTGTGTTAGAAGAAAAAAACCTCAAGGCCTGGTTTTGTATTTTATATAATCTCCTTCCATGGATACTTAGCAGACATATGGAAGAGAACGGTGGTTAAATTATTTGAATTAGAAGGAAGACAGTAATAGAGAATGAAGCCAAATGCATGGTAGGAAATTGCCAATACACCTGAAAGAAATCTAAGGATGACGTTGGCTTTCTGTGACAGCTGAACTGATTCTGAATGTGAGAATAACAGGTCATCTTGCAAGCAGGCCGAATTCAGCATAAAAATAAAGAGCTTCACATATTGAAATATAGAAGAAGTCTCTGCTTTCAGAAAATAAAATTTTAAAGAACTGAGAAATCTATGCTTTGAAGATGCAGAACTCTGTTATTGCAGTTCCTTACTCTCCTTCAGACTTTGGAAGAGAATGTACCAGACACTTGTTGATTATCCAAACAGCTGACCTGAAATTTCCTCAGGTCTTTATGAAGACCTAATTTTTGAATTCTGCATAATCAGAGCTCAACAGCAGGGCATGACAAAGCACCAGAAGAGAGCAGATTAGATGAGAGCAGAAAAGATCAAGGGTAAATGTAACAGACTTCAGTATGTAACAGTAGTAGGAAGAGAAAAGTAAGAAAATGTTTCCAAATCTGCTGGGGATAAATGGGAGTTTCGGTAAAGTCAAGGCTATACTTTAGGAATATATTTTAAAATAAGGAGCTTTTACACTCACTCAATATGGGAAAAGACAACTTTATATTGAAATGTGAAAAAAGTAACAAACAGATATATGGGGGTTATCTAAATGATAAATAAACTCTTTTGCCAAAGTTTGTGAAGGAATAAAACCACTTTTTAAAAGGTAAAAATGTATATATACTTTTAAATATTTTTGAACTTAGTTCTTACCAAGTGATTTTTACCTCATTTTTTTTTCTTGTTCTTTATTTTGTTTTCCTAAATTTTATGTGCTGTAATGAAGCAGATCTCTCTGCCTCAGTTTGTCTGTCATTATTTCTTGGGGATTCCTTGGCAGATCTCCTTCATCTTGTGCTGCACCTTCCCAACTTTCTCCTCAAATATATCTGAGAAAATTGTTGCACCTGACAGTTGACTTATGGTTGAACGTAATCAGCATTCATATTTAAACTGAACAAAACCTTAAACAATTACAGGCTACTGCCTAGGGGAATTTGTCTTACTGGAATCAGGCATCAGAACAGCTGATGAATCTTCAGAAGAATAAAGAAATTTTTTTTGTAAATTAAAAAGCAATGCTACATATTTTAGTAAAATACCAAATCCAGACAGAGGACACACTGTATTTTGTTACAAGGGGATGTATTGCCCCCAGATAATAAAAAACAGAAAAAGATTGATTCAGAGAACTCTTCCCAATTTCAACCATGACCTATCAGACTAAAAGCAAAGGTAAAATCAGACATAAAAATTACTTCTAAAATGCTTTATTTTGTTACACTTTTTAAGACTTGAGCTTGGGGTGAAATGACTTTTCAAAAGTGTCAATTGTTAGAAAATCACATTTTTAAGAGCTTTTTTGTTTGTCTGGAAATGTTGTTTATTCTTATATGATGCCAAGTGCCAAGCCAAGAGATACCCACAGGTCTCATGAAGAAAGCAATTTATGGGAAGAAAGGAGGATATATATTTAAGGAACTAGCTGCAAGGCTTAGAAGGCATGGCTTGCAGAATCCCACAGAAGAGTAAAGCCTGGCAATTAGCTCCAGGAATCCCGTTAGAGCAGCTAGATAGGAAAAAAATCTGAGTTGAGATCCACTTACAGTGAGCTGGTGTTACAGGACAATATTAAGTTTTGATGTGTGTCTAATAAATCCCATTGTCATATGGATCTAAGCTTCTTTGTTCAGCTAGATTAACAAGGCTGCTAATAACAAAAGACAAAAGAGCTAAATTTAGTCTCCAAGTCACAACACAAAACATGATCTTACTACTCAGACTGCTTTTGTTGTAAATGATGGAGGGATAGTAACAAACAGTGGCTGGACATTAAGAAATTCCTTCCTTCTGTCATCCCAAATATTTTCATCTTTTAATGTAATTCTGTAATTTCATTAAAATATATTTTGGGGTTTTTTAAATGGAAAATTAATATGATGCAGAAAAGTGTTTTAACTTAAGAATGAGGAAAAGTTATGTTAGGGAGGTGACATATTTCCTTAATAATAGGGTACAAATGATTCCATGCATTAGTGATCAGAACATAAACTAGTATGAGTCTCATACCAGAGAAAAGAGACTGTTACTTGATTCTAAACTTTCTAGTTCCCACTCTGCATAGTACATTAAAGGAGCCCTGATTTATATTGACTCTGATTTACATTTGGCACTACTCTGGCACCAAGGATTACAAAGAGCCTTAAACTGTGAGTGAATATATAGCTCACTGTAATTTAAGAACATTTTGAGGTCATTTTTTGCTGGCAGAGTGTAAGAAGATATTTGGGCTTCTGGTGTCTAGACTAACAGGGCAAAAAGGCCTCCTACAATTCTGACAGAGCAAAGATTGATGCAAAAAAGAGACAAGCTGCCACCTCACCTTCACCCCAACACTTAGTATCAGGAGAAGCATCTGAGCCAGGCATCTGGGGCACGTGACCCCATGGACAGGAACAAAAACTACTGCTGCTCAAAGCTGTGTCAGACACAGCATTAAGTCCACCCTGGGCACAATTCAGATGACCCTGAAGATGCTGACAGCTGCTGAGGACAAGACTGGATTCTGAGTTGTAAAACTATTCCTAAGGCCTGGACTAGTTTCCTACTAAACCAGCAATATTAGTATGGCTATTAATCCAAGACTACCAATAATAATAATAATAGTGGTGGAATCCTGCTTGATTCTTGTTACTTTCATTTCCCTACATTGAAATAATATTTGATTATGGCACAGGAGCAATCATATCTAAGATACATCAGATGTACTGAAGATACCTCATTTATAGCCCCCCAAGACAGGAGGATCCCTGCCCACAGAAAAGGGTTTGGAACTAGATAATATTTTACATTTTATCCAGCCCAAAATATTCCATGATTGTCTAGTATAAATAATACAGCTTTGAGTCATTCTTGACGTCATGGACCTTAATTTTATTCTTTTTATATGAGGGAATTCTCAGTTGTAACACTGCTTGAAAATATTTAATGCTTATTTTTAAATAAATATAGGTTGCATACTCAAAAACAGCACACTTTTATTCCATTGCAATTGAAACTTTTTCCTTTTATCTCTGAGGGTTGTAAAAAAAAGTCAAAAGAAAAATGTCAAAACATGAATGGATGTAATCTTGCTGTTCTGAGGCTATTGTTCTCTACTGGATAGCACAGAATTATTCAATCAAAACACATATTAGGTCACTTCAGATGATGAGGGTTCCTTTCAAATGAGACCTGCCTTTCATTCTCACAGGAAAACAGTCAGTACAGCACTTTCCATCCTTCTATGTAGAGAAAACTAATGCTCAATTAGAGCTATATTCTTCTTCATCCCAGGTTCAACAGTATCCTTTTAAGTCTTTACAGCTTTTAAAAATTGATTACAAATGTTCTGGCACACCAGGGTTAGTGTAAAAAGGAAAAAAAAATGCATATGTGAATCACAGTGTTGCAACCATTTCTTCATGTTACCATATGATCAAATGGCTGTTATGAGTATCAATAAATAAGCATAATGCTAGTCAAATACTGTTCATGCACTAATAAATCATCTGACAGAAAACCCATTCAAATTCCACAACAGCAGCAACACTCACATCTATACAATAAAATATGACATATAATTCACAACTTGGAACTCCCAGCTGTATTTCTCCACTATTCACAGTCTCGTAATATCCAATTACTTTTACAAATGCAATTGCAAAAAGTTATGCCAAGCAACTTTACATGTTTGTATCCACTGAGGATTTCTTATAAAATTGCCAATCTCAAACACGTCCTTAATCTCATTAAAGAGTTATCTATTCACCTGGGGAACTTTGGCAAAATTAAAGGTTTAGTTTTCTTTATGATATGACTGCTATTACTTTGTTTCTTGCACAGGAACTATTACTGAAGGATCTCAAAGCAGTTTACAAATTTTAATAAATTAAGCTGCTTATCTCATTTGTCACATAGATAAGTGTTATTATCCCTCTTTTGTAGATACAAATAAATGAGGCATAGCAGTCCATAAATTTCTTCATAAGGGTAAGCATTCTGTATAGCAATGCTTAAAGATTGTGACAAAAAAATTAAATTTCCCAGAAAGCTGTGGTATTTAATATCAAAAATATTTTTATCATGAATCAACATGAAACAAAATATCAAGTTCAATTCATAATTTGGCATCTGACTCTGAAATCAAAGTGTGTCACCTTGAGCAAAATACCTTTTTCTTCTTCCAAAAATATTATAGGAAAGAAGCCAATTGTTACTTTGTCTTTTATGAATAAAAGTGTGTACAACTAAGCCAAATAACAAAGCACTCTATCTATCCAAGATGCCAGGTCATAATAAATTACAATTTACTTTCCAGGCCCTTAGCCAAAATTATCCAGACACTAGAAAGGTAAAAAGAGCAGCATAAATTTTTCAGTATTAATTTATAAAAAGCTTTTACAGTTTCAGAGCACTAGGAACGGAATATTATGTGTTAAGTTACATTTTCCAGCTCTTCATTTCAGATTTTTCCCTTCCCAGTGAAAAGCTTTCTGTAAAATTTATCAGTGTTTCTGGTTGTGCTCTAGAAACACGGTTTAAATTGTGCAGTGTTCTGTTCTGTCCACTTCAGGTTCTTCTAGTGGTCTTCTTGCCTTGTTACTTCAGTCTTCTGGTCAATCGCCTTCAGACAGAGTTGGAAATGATGGGTGGCCAGAGGAAACGAGATGACTTCTTGTGGTCTTGGTTAATCTGCCGCCTTAATTTTGAGAATACAAAAGCGGTGATAAAAAATCAGATCTACCTTAGTTTTTACACTGACAGTGGCCAAAATCAGCAGGTTTAAGGACAGAGCACTTACAGACAACGCTTCACCTCCCGTGCTCCAAACATTTGTTTCTCAGGAATGTCTTGAGCCAGAAACAGTCTCTGTTTATTTAGTAAGCAACACTTATTTTATCTTCTGCGAACTGAGTCTATCATTGCTTGAACCTAGTGAAGCCCCAGTTCCAGGTGATACCATCAGGGGTTGTTTAATACAAAAGGAAATGATCCTGAGAAGGCTGGTCCTGAAAAAAAAAAAAGAAGGAAAAATAGAGGGAAATGTGTGGAGGTTCTTCACTTGAAAATGAACTGTAATATTGAGTGAGGCAGAGTAGCTGATCTTAGATCAGTGATCAGTGATCAGTGGATTGACCTGAAACGTAGAAATCAGATCCACCGACTTCATGTATTAATTACTCAATTTTCATTACAAACTATGTCAACCTTAACATAAGAGAGAACAGAGAGAAAATCATCACTAGGGTAACCAAAATACAGCAGCTACATTCCCCTAAAATCAAAGCTTCAGAATAGGTATTTAACAGCTTGCACGCTGAAAGTTCCTCAAAAGCAAGTTGCCAGATGGTGCCTTCACTACCCATCTTTTGGGTGATCTGCACCTTCTGACACTGTGGCTTACCTACATGGAAGTTCCTTGTTCAGATTTTCATAATTCACAGTTTAGCCTAGGACTTGATTTAATTTTTCACTTGGGAGACGATTATTATTTAGGTACCCTTGTGCATGTCCACCATCTGAAAACTTGTTGCCTGCAAGTTTAGAAACTAACTGTATTTTTTACAGCATGCCATTATCACTTAGATCAAAAACCTAGACACTTTTAGACACAAACCTGCATTTCTGGACATTGGACTACTGCATTTTCTTTATATTGGCTTTTCAGAAAACCTATTTGGTTCACTTCTGTCAAGGGGACATGTATAACTTCTCTTGGCAGAAGTCAATAGTTGCTTTTCACTACCTTGCATCAGCTGGAAAAAGCCCTGGATCTATTTTGCAGTTCAGTGGCTAATCCTGAGGGGTCCTAAAATTTCACAGCAGGGACCACAAAGGACCAAAGTGCATTGGGTCTGTATCATCCAGAATACATATTTTCTGCTTATGAATTTACTTAATCTTTTCAACAACACAGAGTGAGAGCTATTTAGAGAATTCTGTGCTCCAGTCCAGTGTCTGCTCATGCAATGCATATTGATCAGCTGGTTCTCTGTGTGAAATGGCCCTGCTGGCCAAAAAGCTCCGGCCATCATGCTGGAAGACAAGAACACTCAGTGTAAGGTAAAGTATGAATGATTAAGCCTTTCTATCCACCCATTAGCACTTTGACCTTTTGTTTGGTGTTTGAAGACTCTGTCTTTTCCTGCACTCAAATCTTTTCCCAGATAAGCTTTGTCTGGTAGGAGTCTTGATAAGATGGGAGATATGTGGCTTCAGCTTGACGGATTCTGGACAATGAGCATCTCTCCTTTCCTATTGTTCCTTCATTGTCTGGAAGGTGTCAGTAGGTTGTGCATATCTGTTTCCATGTGTCCATATATAAATGGGCATTCCTTTGTTCTGAATTTGATATTCATATCTCAGCTGTGCACGGGAAGTACAAATATTATGTCTTATGTTTCTATCAACACCATTAGCATAAGAAAAGTGCTTGAAAAACACATAAAAATTCACCTTGAGTCTGTTGTACTGTTTGGTCTTGACAGCAATGGCATTTATGTTTCTATCCTTTCTCAACAGAAGTTAAAGCTCTTAACTGGGAGATTATACTGCTTAGTTGGAAAGCTTTTGTGAGCCTCTGTAGTATAATAATTTTACTTTAGGGAGCATGTAATTTTAAGTTCTTGCATAACACCACACATTTTTATGGTATTACTAAACTTCATAATTTTATTTCCCTGTGACAATTAAGTGCACACCAATATTATGGAATTTTTCTCTCCATCCCAGTTGAATGAAATTGGAATGGAGTATTATACGGTAGGTTGGAAGTTCTGATCTCTGGAAATGTTAAAGGTTTTCCAGTTCCCTTGTTACATATCCATTTCACACATAACCAAATCCATCAATTTGTTCATTTTTCCCTTCAGCAACCTACAAGCTGTAACCACAAAAATGTAACAAAAATATATTCACTGTGTACTTCTTATCCAATCCCTTTTCTACAGGTACAGCTCACAGGGCTAAAGGAAATTAACTTTGATATTTCACAGATTACATGTCTCAAAATGCACCTGTTTTAAACACTGACTGCTCTTAGAGGCCCCTGTGGATCCACAGGGTAAATGTTGTCTTGCTGAGATGAAAGACACTTTATGACTTGACCTGCTGCCCAAAGTCAAACTCCAAGTCAACACACACCTAAAAGTCAGTCTGGTGTAAAGCAAAGAAGATCCCATGTGTCTCTGCAGTGCGTTTAGGATGAGACAGAGAAAAATTTTGGTGCTATGACATAAGCCCATTCTAACTGCAAGTCACACCTCAAGTTAGCCCCAAGAATTCAAGCAGAGAGCCTGTCATAATTCCAACTTTTTAAAAAATGCTATTTCTAGTAAAGACAGTTTCAGGGAATTATAGAACAGCCTGGGCTGGAAGTGACCTTAAAGATCAGTTCCAACACTCTTGCCATGGGCAAGAACACCTTTCACCAGACCAGGTTGCTCAAATCCCCATCCAGCTTGACTTAAACACTTCCAGGGAGCAACCTGTGCCAGTGTCTCACCACCCTCACAGTCAATAATTTCTTTCTTATACCTAATCTAAACCTCTTCTCTTTCAGGTTAAAGATGTTCACCCTTGTCCTGTTACTACACGCTCTTGTAAATAGTCTCTCTCCGTTGTTCTTATAGGTTCCCTTCAGGTCCTGGAAGGCCACAATTAGTCTGATACAGCCTCTCAAAAAAAATTTCAGCATTCATTTGACTCTGTACATAACTTTTATACTAGTATCTCAGATAAAACAATAGAAATTAAATTCTGCATATTCATATTATTTTTCTGAGAGGGGTAATGTACTGAATTGCTTTTACTTACAGAAAATCATGTAGCAGTTATCTTGTCCTGTAAGGCCAACCTCATACGTTAGGCCATCAAATCACAGATACAGTAGAAAACAGTACCAAGTCATGTTTAGACATTGTTTTTCCACTCATTATCCAGCCATCACATACATTATTCAAAATAATCAATTATACTATGAAAAATGAATAAGACTTTCCCTCTGGGGTGCATTCACACTTCCAATCTAGCTAATCTTATACAGTCTACCATCAGAAGAAACAAAAAGAACAAAACAACTAAACCCAGGGAATACAAATCTCTGGGGAAATACTCTGGTAAATCCATTTTAAATATATACTCTGCCTAGGGCTGAGATGCATATACATGCACATATACATACGTATATATATATTAGGGACTCAATTGACTATACTAGTTAGGAGTGAGTCAAAAACTATGATATTGGCTTATTTTATTGCAGTGAATATCCAGCAATGTTGAAGGTGTTATACCACCTTAATTAAAAGCTGGAAGAGATGAGAGGAAATTTAGACTTTTAGGTAGCATTTTATTTCAGTTATGTCTGTTATTATGACGCTGAAGAGGACCTATTCTATCTGCCTCCAATCACAGTATACAGAAAATTTAATAGTACATATAACTGTATATGAAATATATGCATACATATTGTTTGCACAAAAACAGGATTTCTGAACTAAATTAACAACATTAATTTACAGGAATACTGAATGACAGAATTGGAAGGTGCCTTTTGAGTTTTCAAGCTCAAGCCCCTGTCTTTTTTTTTTTAAATATATCACGTAGTGTTTCTGTGAACTTTAAAACTAGGTCTTTTCCCATGCTGGCCATTTTGAAAGATTGTTGAAGGATCTCAGTTTATATATTGTTAAAAACACCTTTCTGATTATCTGTGCTGATGTGCTCATTGCAAATTTATGCTTATATTCTCTCATATATGCATCACATTTAGCCTGATTTGTCACCTGTAAATAACAATAACATTTTGAGTCACACACTTCCATTTGCACATTATTTCAGGATCAAATAACATGTACAGATATTTCTCCTCCTCGCTTATCCCCAACGGTTGGTCTCCAAGTAAAGCAGGTAATCTTGGTATTAGAGTAAAAGTGCATGGCCATGCACATAGATATATTAAATTTGCCTCTTTTCTGTAAATTCAGTCCTCAAGATCATTCAGTTTCTTCTGTATGTTTTCATCCCCTACTACACATACAATGCCTCTCAACATCATTTCAACTACGAATTTCATTAATTTATACCTATTTTGCACAAAGTCCTTAATGAAAATATTTAATAAGATTAATCCCAAAATCAGTCTTTGAAGAATCTGAAAGTTACCTTTCCCCATCCTGAACTGTCCTCTTCTAATAATATCCATTTTTGTCTCTTTTGGTCAACCTGTTTCTCATATTACAATTTTTGTTGTAATCCCTATGTTATATGCTTTAAGTGGTAGTATTACATCTGACACCATATCAAATGATTTACTCAAAACCAGACAGATTAGACACATCCACTATGTGTCCTTTAATTAGAAAATCAGCTATTTTTTCGCAGAAAGCTATCAATTTACTATGACACCATCTATCTTCATAAACCCTTGTTATATTTTTACGATATTTTCTAATTGCCTTCATGTCTTAAATTATTATTACCTTAAAAATACATTGAAAAAGTCTATTCAGTATGGAAGGTAGGCTATCAGGGCAGCAGCAATGTGAACATATTATTTTCTTCTTCCTTCTGTATGGAATATTCACATATGCATCAAAACAATGTTTCAAGAAATATGAACAATGCACTCCTTTTTTATATCTGTGAGTGTGCCTGATGAAAAACCGTTTCCTCAGTAACTAGCAGTCTATGTGAATGTTGTGTTCTTTAAATTTTCCTTAAAGCTATGAGTTAAAATGATTCAATCTCGCTACATACTGTGGAAGTGTCAAAGATGCCTTCAAGGCTATATATTTGTCTGCAAAGAAAGTAAGTTAGGTACACCATTTCACAGAGCTGCAAATGTCCATCACTCATAAAAAATAAAAAGCAAATTCCTAAATCACTTAAGTATTTTTCAAAGTGTTACATACAATTTCTCCTGGGCCAGAGAGAGTAGAAAATTCAGTCGTGCTAGCCTACCTCCTTTGTAGATGTTTTTGTTATTTTCATTTATAAATAAATTTTTAAAAGTGACTGTCAGATGAAAGAGTCCATTAACATACAAATTAACAATGGATTTATCAGATCTTTCACCAGCTAGAGATCATTCAGTCTCCCAGGCTACAGAACCATGACTGAAGGTATGATATAAGCCAAATTCTGTAACTGGCTAATCATTGTCTTCAGGGAAGTTGGCAATCAACAGAAGGGAAATGCAGTCTCGGGAACTCTCCTTTTACAAACCAAGGCCAGAAAATTTGAAAGACTTTTTAGAGTATTTCTCACAATTTCTGATTCAGGTCAGGCCTGGAATTTTTTAGGAATAGGTTTTTTATCAGTAATTTGTAAACTTTCCA
Organism: Struthidea cinerea; assembly: GCA_013397865.1. Lineage (NCBI taxonomy): Eukaryota > Metazoa > Chordata > Aves > Passeriformes > Corcoracidae > Struthidea > Struthidea cinerea. The sequence continues at coordinate 57,244 of VZTI01003579.1, forward strand.
TCCATTTCTTTTTCTAAAAAACAAACATTCTAACTGGGGGATGAAATTCCTAAACTCCTTAACTATTTTCCCTAATGACTTATTTCGTATTAGTTGAATTATTTTACTGCTTCATAAGAAATGGTTCTCTTGCCTTGAATCCCAGTGCTCATCCATGGCCTGGTTTCACAGACTGGGGCACTCTTTATTCCACTCTCAAAAGTACAACATGAGAATTTTGCAGCCACACAGGTCCCAAAAGGGAGAGAACACGGATACCAGAGAAAAGGAAATACAATTTCCATAAAACATCTATGCACTTCTTTGGCATAGAAAAGTTTGCACCCAAGATTTTGCACATCTCAGTATTCAAAATTTATGGAAAAATCAGTTTTGTAGGAATGGAAAAAAGAAAAAGAGAGATTACAAACTTCGTTATCTCTAGGTTTAATTCCTACTTTTGTCATTACTCTTTGGTTTCATGTAAAACAAGAACTGTTTTCTCCTACAGCTGCCTTTCTGATTTAGGCATGTAACTCTCACCTTCATTTTAGATGATGGTTTCATCAGCCTGACTCTATTTAAGCTGTAGAAAGAATTTTGAAAGCCTGGAAGGATAAATTCTGTTCAAGACTATGTAGCTTACTTAAGCAAATAATTTCTCTTTCTGGTAACTTTCAAAAGGCCCTGACTTTTCTCCATTTTACAGAGCGGAAAATAAAGCACCTATTTTAGATTAATTCACCAGTTAGGAGAATTAAACTAAGACATTTATTAGATGAACTTGATCTGCCTCTTATTTTCTATCTTTATTCTAAAGGTGTATTTCTTCTAAAAAATATATTCATGAACTAAAACATTCAGAGGCCTGGATAGAACAGAACACTTGATGGCATGCTAAACTTCAAACACATGAGCCATAAATCGGAAGTCAGTGGGATTATTTCTGCAAATGCTTCAGTGGACTAGAGAGAGCATTTAAGAGCCAAGCCTTGCTATTACTGTATATTACATTAACCATTGGAGAATATGCCCGAGTTTTACATTTTGTGCTTTATAAAGGGTTTTACTATAAAATGTTAAATGGCCTTTTCAGCTGAAACTCTTTAGGGCTAAGAAGGCAAGCCCTTCTGTGCATACCATATTAGTTCTATTAAAATGATCTGAAGTACATGAATTTCCAGTGACCTGTGTTCAAGCATCTTGCCGAAAAATGTCACAATTAGCAGCAGACTCCTGCTGAGGGTTTGATTATACAGTAAGGAACTAACTTTGCACCTCTGGAAGTTTGACTTTGACTGAAAATGTCTCTGATGGTTTCAGTTTATTCCCCACTGAGTACATGTCCATATCACAACATCATGACAAAATTTAGCGTGATGAATGCAGCAGTTCCTATGGGAGGGAGCCTGAGGAATAGAAGGGGAAACACCCCAGATCAGTCCTTAGGCAACAAAGAAAATTGCACCATACAGGGGTTAATGCCCTATCAAAGAAGTGAAAAAATGGCAGATAGGTAGGCAGGCAGCTGGAGACTAGTGAACAGACAATACAGTTACCAAAAATTTGGAGTAAAATGGAGTGGGATGTGTACCATCCTGTCCCAAATAGAGTAATGCTGGGAGTTTCTGATGCCCTTGGAAAGTGCCAGCACCCCCAGTTTTAAAAAGGACTGCACTTCTGTAGACAGTGTGCTGACTTAAAGGAGGAATTTGATGATTGAGTCTAGTAATTCTTGTGTTTCATCAAATTCTTAAGCACCAAGTTAGCTGCTGGAAATCCCTGTATTTATGTTTTATTGTCTGCTGCAATCAGTAAATCCTGCACCTTAAACTAGTCTGTAGTAAAAATATCTTGAGACAACCCTTTCTATCTCACATTTGAAAAGGTCTAATATCATTGAGCTGTTATGGATCTGATTAATCCTTTTAATTCACTGGGAGACACACATGCCCAGCTACCACTTGAAGTTTTAGATCCCAGAGAGCACTGATAACTCAGAAACAGGTTAAATTCTCCAGATGCTCAGCTACTCAAAGTGTCTTTTTTGTACCTGAGCATGTACTGAATGACTTGAGGCCCTGATCTCTCATAGAAGCTGCTTAAAATTAGGAGCTGCAAAAAGACGGAGCCCAGTTCCTTGATGTTTACAATTATGGATCTTACAGGTCCCCCTTCAGGTGGGAGATCAATTGTCATTAGTTACATTCATCCACCATCTAATCTAATTTGAAACCTAAGTCCTCAGAAGTCATCTGAAGAGGCCTTCCTACCATCAGGATTTCTGTCTATTCTAGATATTTCTTAGCGAAATACAGTGAACCTCTTCCCTCACTGAGGTTGTTGTGCCTAAATTTCCTGAACCCTGTATGAATTTTTCTTAGCCAGTACGGTTTAGAGACTGTTTCTTGATTTTTCTTTTTGTCGTTATATTGCCTGTGACATATATTCACTGAGTCATTAAAGCAGAAGGGAAGGCAGAGTGCCCCTCAGCTCAGTGGCTGCTTGTTGGGATAGTGAGTTTGCTGATAGAAAGGTGAGCCCAGATGGTGACAGATGTGCTCCACAAAACCAAACTTCAGCAGGATACCACATGTCTGTGCCTACTGCAAAAATTGAGGTGAACAAAGCCTGCAGGGATGGGTATGTGCTTATCTTTAAAGCTCAAAACCAGTGAACAGGCAGTCAGTCATAGGTGTTGTCACATCCATCATCAGCTATGTTTATACTTGAAAAATTTAAGGGTAGCAAGAGTTTTTCCTGCGGTCATGCAGATTTGTTTAGTGGCTAGTGTATGCTGTGGTGTCATGAAGGATGTCATGTGGTCTGCGTCAGGACGGGCCCTCCCATGTGGAGTTCAGGTTTGGGTGTCACCTCTGTGGGACGTTGTCAAAGGCAGCCTGTGTGAGATGTGCCACTTCACAGATAGAAAGGCAAGCTGCACGGACATGAGGCTCCTGCCTGCAGAGCCTGAGAATGTCTTGAGTCATTTCAGTCACCGTTAAAGACAGAGTATCCTCCATGCAAGCTGTGAAACACATTCCATATTTAAGTACAAGCACACGAAAGAGGAACCTGAGTTCAGGTCTGCCATTTCCCAAATGGATGTGACAGCTATTATCTCCTTAGTTAAGATTTCTCCCAGAAATGTGACTTGAAGTCTTTGGCTTTTCCTCCTGGCTCTGTGAAATGGCTTTCTGAATAATGTCTGCTTGGACTTTAATCCTTCAGTCCTGAACTCTGCTGGTGCTTTGTTTTGTGGAGCGAGGGGCTAACTCAGGAATTTCCTCAGGTAACAAGGAGCCTGGAAGCTTCCTCCTAGCACTGGGATCATACCTTCTCCTGCCCTTGTCAGCATCCTGAAGGATAAAAGCTGGATGTTCCCTATCACTGACATGTGCAAGAATTATAACCAGATATAGCCTGCCTGGCTGAAGGCTTCATGAATAATTATGGCATATACAGCAGAGCTCTGCACTTTGGTCTAGCCTGTTCTACTAGTGTCTCCTTGCCAGATTAAATTTTCCTACTATAAAAAGCATCCTTCAGTTCATTTAATTTTTTTTCAGAACAATCGGATTTTTCCTATATTAATTAGCACACGTTTTGTTTTATGAGTCTTACATGGAATGTAGCTGGGGAATTATTTAGCTTAAGAGAAAATATTAGAACTTGTCAAGATCTTTGCTGCTGCTGTTGTTTTTGTTGTTGTACTATGCTCTATTAATGCAGATGAGCAACAAATATGCTTCTATAAATTGAATCTGACTATGGCGGCCCCAAGAATAACCCAAGGCAGAAAACTAGGGAAAAAAAATACAGAGACAGAAAATCTTTCTCATTATTTTACTATAAAAATCTTAATTAGTCCCAAAGGTTTCTGTTATAAAATTCAGGTAGGTAAGGCACAGAAACTTTTTGTCAAGCAGACTATGCAAAAAGTAGGACAGTGACACAAAAAGAGTTGCAAATGAAGCTAGACTTGTATTCTAACAAGTGAAATATTTATAAACCTGCACAGTTATCTGCCCATGGAAGAGGTAAGGTAGTATAAATAAATTAAATTTCAGAAATTAATACATCCTTTTAATTGAATTAATCCTTGAAAATTAATAGAATTTTACCAAACTTTGAGGCAAAAACTCTGCACACATTTGCTTCTATATTATGGGGGAAAGATTATTAGTGCCTTGTAGTATGGTGGTTGCAAATTAAATATGGAAGTTTACAGCAATTTGAATACCATAAGGAAATTATCTTTTCCTGTCTATATCTTTTAGCCTCTACAGCTAGGATTTTAAAATTAGGCTTATAATATTTTTACTTCCCTGAACTATTACCCACAGCTATATTACAGCTAATCAAAAAAGCTCCAGTTCCAGAACTGCACAGAACAAATCAGTAAATGCACAATAACTCCTGGCACCTCATGACAAGAAATTGGTGCTTGAATGTGACACATGGAGAAATATATCTTAAATTCATGCATTATCTCTCAACTTGACCTCTGTTTACAGTCTGTAATTAAGTGTTCGTACAGAGCTGTGTTCCACTCCAAACTTGTATTTGGTGTGTGCATTGGAAAACAAAAAGGTGCTTCACTTACTCTAGCGTTGAAGGCATCCTCTCATTTTAAAATCAGTCTGGAGAGCTGACTTGATGTCCTTGTTTACCTTCATTGTGATTCAGCAACAGTTCTGACACACTGATCATGTCTTCTTTTGAGACCTAAACGTTGTATGCCAATACTTTAGAGTTTTGATTATAAAATTAATAGGTAATCTTCTCAACTATTTCTTGTAGGATTCTCTAGCATCTCTCTGTAGAAAGACAGTTGCAATCTGAGCATGGCAAGGACATCTGCTGCTGTGAGTGATAGGGGAGGATCTTTTCAACAAATCCCTCATGGACTGAGCTGTGAGATGGGTGCGATGTCAGGAAGTTGTACATGCCCTCAGAGGAACAAAAAAAAAAAGAAAAAATATCTATGGACTTTCAATACTGGGGATGGGTAGGGTGACAATTACCCACTTAATTCCTTATTGCAATCCAGCCCTTAAAACTAAGTCTTATTGACTTCTATATACAGATGTGAGAGGGAATGATAGAGGAAGCTGATTTATGACTTTGTATTTTCTTTAATGCTGTTATGTTTCACAGGGAAACAGGATACACCTTATCTTCTGGTCAGCTAAACATTAGATCATAATCCCTTCCCAGTTATGGCCTTTAACCGTTTCAAAAGGGACAGGGTAGGGAAACAAATAGCTGTGGGAAAAAAAACAATCTTTATTTATGCAATACAGACATCAGAATTGCTTTACCCAGCTAGAATTCCAGAGATGCACAAGCATAGATCAGTAAAACAGCAGTTCCTAGTAGGTTTTGATACAAAAGAATGGACTTTTCCTCAGGCATTTTCTTTCCCATCAGCTCACACAGTATTTTCTGTTTATTCACTCGGTAGTATTCATTGATCAATTACTCAGCTGTACTTGGCACAAGGAAAGTAATAATTCACTGGTGAATCTGAAAGTAGGCAACACACTTGTATTCAGTCTTTGTGCAGTTAAATACCTGTGCACTGTGTTTTATTTTCTGTAGTGTATCAGATGTTTTATAAGTGATAATCCAATATTATTTGAAATAGAAAGCATTCATTATTTTAATTACACTGACTTTTTTTTTTTTTAAGGTATATCTCAATAGTGTGTGGAAAACATTTATATATGGGGATAGCAGTAAGAAAATAGTCTTAGATAATGAACTTCAAAGCACAGACTTCTAAAATTGTAATATTTTTGTTAGAGGTTATAGATATAGAATGTTATCTCCCATATGTATCAGTCACTAGTTAGGATGGTGATACATTTGGAGTGTTCATAGAATCATACAATGGTTTGGATTGTAAAAACCTTAAAGATCATCCAGTTCCAATACCCCTGCCGCAGTCAGGGACACCTTCCACTACACCAAGTTGCTCAAAGCCCCATCCAGCCTTGCCTTGAACAGTTTCAAGGAGGGAACATCCACAAGTTCTCTGGGCAACCTGTTTCAGTGCCTCACCATCATTATCGTCTTATACAGTTATTGAACAAATTATATATCTGTATGTATGTATTTATAGAGAGAAAGATGTAAGTACAGTCTAGGAATGCTTCAGACCTGCTCCAAATAGGGAAAGGCTGAAAAGCTAAATTACACCAGCTATCAAGGGAACAATGCTAATGTAGAAGGGATGAACTCCCTTTAGTTCCTATTGGTAATTCTGTGCCTGTCTGTATTTACAGAGAGAAAGAGATCTACCCTGAAAACCTTCTTAAAAATATCTTAGGAAGAATACAATGCAGTAATAAAGAAAAAGAGGAAAGCATTTCATAAATAATAGCACAAGCAGAATATATCTTAACATTACAGAAAAGAATACCTTAATACATATAAAAGTTCATAAAGCCTTGAGCTAGGGGAAAGCCAATTGCATAAAGCTTTCTCAACATTGTATTAAAAGTGCAAAACTCATCGAATTTTACTGTTGTTAGAAAACCAGACCACAACTCCCACGAGTCCCTTTATGAATATGAAAATATTTGCAGAGTTTGTCCAGCAGATATCTCTGAGAACATAACTCAGTTATTTTAAATTTATTGTAAGGACACATCCCTGTGGAAACCAAAATCCAACATCCATGGCAAACCCCAAAAGCAGAAAAAGCAGGCCAGGTACAACCAAACCTGTACATGTCTGTGCTCTCTGGACTGACCAAGTTAGCTGTTGTAGAAGTCTAAAAAAAATGCAGCAAAATAGATTTTAATATAATTTTCTGTAATCAGTAGGGACTTTACCTTTTGGACAAACTTGGGCTGGGTCAATTTGGTGTTTTTGAAAAAAAAAAAATTAAATTTAAAATTAATTTTAATTATGAAAAAAATCAGCCTTCAAAGCCTTGTAATGGTGTTTGTTTCAAAGTGCAGATAAACATAACTAAAAACCCTCAGGGTGATTTTATGATACAAGAGAGATTTAAGTTAATTAAAGCAAAACACCAGAAATATTATTTCACCATTACTTCCATTATCCATAGTCCTGGTTCCTGTGGTCAATGATGACATATTTATTGTCATATTCATGATCATCATAATCAAATGACTCAATCTTCCTTGTATACAAAGTTTTCACCTCTCCAAATGTATAAATATTATATATATATAATATATACAAAATATATATAATATATAATATACAATATATTATAAATATATATATATAAAAATCACCAGTAGGAGAAAGGTGAAGCTTTATTTTCAGTTCAACACTGTTAGCTTATATTAGCTGCTCTTCCTGAGAATCAAGTACTTGACACCTGTGATTATTTATGAATCTACTACAAAGTAATAGGGTCTGGAATTAATTTTGCAGACCTCTCAAAGTTGTTTATTTTTTCAGCTGTATTTCTTTTCTGTGATATGAATGTATATATTGGTCACTATTTACATGTAACTTCTCATCTTTTTCTTTTCTTCTGAAGGGCATAGCACATTATGTTAATTTTGTACAAGCATTTATCCATTATCTGACCTGGGTAAATTATTATCTGGAACATTAAGTAAATTTTTCATTCTTGGAATTATTTTAAGGAGGGTCAGTTCAACTGCACTATAGGATCTAGGCAATGCATCCCATCTCAGTTTCATGGATGTGAATCTGCTGGTTATCCCCACTCCTGTGTGCAGGGAAAAGCAGAGTGGAGCCTGTGTTTCAGAGGTGTAAATACATAGTATGTGAAGGAAATATGCACTTAACAGACACCTTTATAAACCATGAACAACACAAATGGTCCATTGCTATTCCTCCTTCCTGGCTAACTAGACTTATGGTTCACTGGTGGTGGGCACACAAGTCCTGCACTCCCCTAACCTACAGGCACACCACACTCATCTGAGGGTTTTATGGACTCAATTAAGACTCCATCCAGGCACTGCGAAGGAAGGCCCCTTCACCCAGTTTCAGCTCTCTGCTTGGCTCTCAGCAGAGTCTGGTTTTGTCTGCTAGCTGTCCTGCACAGCCCAAAGTTTGCTGGGAAATGTTTGGATGTATGTGCACACACATGTTTATACACACACAAACAAGAGACCACACTGACACAACAAATAGGCTGGAATAGAGTTCATCAGGAAGAGAGATCAGAGCACAGTGATCAAGTACAGGCCTCAGGGAGGCAACCACTTGCTTACATGTCCCCTTAATCGCTCTTCTCCTCCATGTTTTTTTCCCCTGATACACCATAATCATTTACGTCTTCAGCTTTGTCCCTGCTGAGATAAAAAACCTGTCCCTAATCAGTTTTTCCCGAAGGGCCCATTTTAGCTACATCAAATTTGATATTTCTAACATTATTACCTAGGTCACTTTGGTCTTACATGGCAATATGTTATCTTTGTTGGCCTTGCAAGACTGGTCCCCCAAAGGCTCAAAAAACTCCCTTTTCATTATTTGTGAAGTTCAACCACTTCTCACATAATTCCTCCTTAACCATCTGTGAAATACATCCATCCCTCATGGCACTATCTGTAATACTCATCAGCTGTCTCATCCAGCAAATTTTCATGTCAAGTTCAGTAATTTCTTATATTGCATTTACTTTGCTAAACATCAGGACAAGGCCATCTGCATGCATACTTCAACAAAGTTTAAATTTTAGCTGCTATTGTCACAAAAATGTTGTCACAATTTTTTTCTCTCTGTTTTTATTTCTGTATAAGGACTTTTCTTCTAATTAACTTGAATATTTGAAATCTTGGTGGGGTTTTTCTAGTTTCTTAGCATGTACTATGCATTATTTCTGTATAAACTAGGTCTCTAAGCCACACAAAATCGCTCAGAAACTGTTATGAAATAGAACAGGAATGACAGTTAGTAAATAACTTATTTTCTGATAAAAAATTTTCAGGCAATTGGTTACTTAAAAGGTATCATGGAATCATAGAATATCCTGAGTTGGAAGGGACCCACAAGAATCATCAAGTTCAATTCCTGCAAAGGACACCCCAAGAGTCACACCATGTGCCTCAGAGTATTGTCCAAATGCTTCTGCAACTCTGTCAGGCTTGGTGCTGTGGCTCTCAGGGGAACCTGGTCCAGCACCCAACCACCTCTGGGATAAGGTCATTTTCCTAATAGCCAACCTAAACCTCCCCCTACACAACTTCAAGCCATTCCCTTGGGTCCTGTCACTGGTCACCAGAGTGAAGAGATCAGTGTCTGCCCCTCCTCTTCCCCTCATGAGGAAGTTGTAACTGCAATGAGGTCTCCCCTCAGTCTCCTCTTCTCCAGACTAAACAGACCGAGTGACCTCAGCTGCTCCTTCTGTGGCTTCCCCTAAAGGCCATTCACTCTCTTCGTAGCTCTCCTTTGGACTCTCTCTTAACTTTATACTTTCACTGATTCCCAGTTTGCTTAGCACTCACCTACAATAAAATACTCTATGTGTGCAGTCAAGCAATTTTATTAAAACATTTCTTTTAATACAGCTAATCAATGTCATCCACTGCCAAATTTTTTATACTGCCTTCCAGATCCAAAAAAGGCATGCTTAATGCATATGTTTGTTTTCTCATTGCCAAGAGCTTTGTTCATAGTGACTGATATGAGAGACCAGGGACACTCCAGTCCCAGTGTTTATGGACTCAGTTCTTCCCAGTCAGTCAACATGCCAGAATCTGTCCTAAAGCAGATTATTTTTTCACCATTTGAAGCAGGAGACAGACAATGGTATTTTATAACTGGGAGTCAGACAGGAAGCAGCTCAGTTTATGCTCTCTTCTACATGCAAAACAAACTGTGCATTAAATTGGGAAGAACTGAATTTCACAGTGGGAAGAATGCATTAGATTAAAATTATGCATAATCATAGATGTATGGTACTGTGCTTAGGCGTGTGAAGTGTTTCAAGACAACTAAGTGCTAGACACAGGTATTTCAAGAAATGTTTATTTGCTTTATAATTTAAAAACAGGTGAACAGGGAAAAAGAGGCTGGCAATCTCCTTCAAATTAATTTTCAGCTGAGGGGTCTTTTGTGTTAAGGTGATAAGCAACTTGTGCTGAATTACTATACAAAAAGTTAACTATCTAAAGAACTCTTGCATCAAAGGTTATCTAGAAAACAAGAAAAAATGGTATTTATAAAGAGAATAGTGATAAGAAATGTGTAAATGTTCTAAGCCAGATAAGTTAACTATCTAATGTAAAGAACTGCAGAAGCCCTTTAATTGAACTCTAGAGCAATGCTTAAAATGTGGAATACTCCTTCCTGTTGCTTGGCAAAGCTTTCTCATTGCAGTTTCGAAAGTGCTCTCTTTCCTAATGATTGTGACTCAACCTGCTTTACAAAGACCATTTCTTCCTCCTCCTTCCCCAGTTCTGACAATCTTTAACTTAGGAAGAGGGACAAGTACTTATTTTTCTTGTTGGACTGTACAGAAAAATACAACTGCTAATTTTTAAAAGGCAGGATTGACTTTTAGGAGGGTTTTAGGATAAAAGAATTTATGGGAAATTCCTCTACCTGACTGCTATAATATCTGCTCTACACACTCCCTTTTTTCTTTTTCTTCCCCAATCCTCTTAATAGAATATATCTTGTTCCAGTTACTTTCTGGTAGCCTTGTTGCTCATTTTTATTCACAGATGAGACTGATGAAAATATCAAGAGACCTGAGATGATGGAACTTGTAGATCAGATAGAGAGTGTAGACCCGTGGTTGGTTTCACATTCCTGAATGCTGGTGATGTCCTCAAATGATGAAATTCCCTTTGCCTCTATGCTGAACTGCTCTGAAACAGAAAGACCATTTTCATTGCATTGCATAAAGTTACTGATTTTTGTTTTTTAAAACTGCTTGCTGTACAGGTGCTGCTCAGGTTTTAGTTTTTAAATGGTTTCATACATTTTTCCCCCGAACAAGCCCTTCTGCAAACCTTCTGCAAAAGTTTTCTCTTTTCTCACACAAGATTAGCCATCTTTCCTAGTGTTTCCTTTTATGGACAATAATGGAAAGCAGCTAATTTTATCTACATACTGTGAAATCTACAGAGAGAAAATTTAAAGAATACCCTTTAAGGAAACAGCAGGATAAAAAGGTCTTTTAGCCTCTCCGAGTATCTTATTCAGCCTGATTCTTCAAAGTCTGAGTCTAATTTCCAGTCCGGCTGTAAGCCACATGTCATGACCTTGCAAAGTGGGTGGAAATCACAGGGAGACAAATAAGAAAAGGAACAGAAGAAAGAAGGAGAAGGAAACTTCAATTACAGTTGCTAGAACAATGAGTAATTCAAAAGCAGAGTTTCTATTAGTTCAGTGGGTAAGTTTCTGTTTTTCTTATTAGAATGCAGTCTGAGGGATGTATTCCATAAGAGTCACCAAACAATTCAAGTGTTTCTGTTGAGTTACTGAATTACCTGCTTATTGACATCCATGTGTCTCCTACATCTTTCCTTTTTTTTCATCCCTGAATTTTCCAGTATTGTGATTAAATCCTGAGGTCTTAAATGAATTCCACAATTTTTAACATTCACGTGGATATTGTGAAACAGACAATAGCTTGCCATAGTAGTCACATCCCAAAAAACACTGGAATCAGTAGGGCTGCAATTGATGTGATTTTGCTGATTTGAAACAAAGAAAAATGTGATCTGTACGGCTGATTCCAGTAAGTCTCTGTCACACATGTACATGGAAGCACAAATGTTAACCTAACCAAATAAATTCTCACAATTATCTGCAAGATGGTATTTTATAGTCATTCTTTTTCTGAAATTAAATCAGGAAATAATTTTTGAACTGACACTATAGTTAAAAAAATGTAGGGATCAATGTACATATGAGATTATGTCCACTGAAAAAGATATGGTGCTCCTGCACAGAACATTATGCTATTAAAATGAGAGCAAGAACTTCAGCACTGATGTTTTTAACATGGTTGTTACGGAAGATGTCACAGCATTAATTTGCACTTTGAGCTGTTTGCTCATCTGCAGCCATTGTGTCTGAGAGAATGAGCAGCAATACTGCAGATTTTGCCTTTCTGTGCCTTATTTCTGTTATATTTGGTCTAAAACTATTTCACAGCCGTGAATGTAGTCCATGTAAATCTTTAAGAGGTGGCTTTTTAAAAAGTGCAAACTCTGCATTGAGATGAAGTTGGTCAGAGATGAATTCATCAGGATGTCACATCCTGGGCAGTGCAATGAAAAACAAAAGCCAGTGCCATTAATTCCTCCACATGTCCTGGACCTCACACAGACCCTATAGGTGACAATGGGCCCTGATTTATCTGACAATCCCAGGACACAAATGACAGCTGGAGTTTATTGGAAACTTCATCCTGAACCTTACTGAGACCTTGAGCCAGAAGGCTTGAAACTACAGGTTTAGTTCAGGTGATTATGAATACTCTCCAACATTAGGACCTGACATCTTCTTTCTTTTTACCAATGTCTGCACTTGGATTTGCAATATAAAGTTTTTTTGTCCCTGTTTCTTATTCACATTCGTGTCCTTAATTTCTTGAAGCCAAAGTCAGAAGAGAAGTTTATCATAAAAGAGAGGGATTTGGCATCTTTAGAAACTCGGTCTGGACTTGAGAAAAAGTTTGTTGGAACTTTGTTGGAATGAAGGTATCATTTTTTAGATCTTTAGACATTTTTAGACAACTAACATATTTAGTCCTTTGAAGAAAGAAGTTAAGCAGTGGAGTTTTTAAAAAATATTTCCATGCAAAACAGATGAGGATTTCATTTGACTTCGTTACAGTGCTGTTGTTGGGTTTTTTTTACACTATGATCTAGGAACCAAATAGAAATGTAATGAACAATATTCTGTGTTCATAAAAAGATTTTTATGTTTCTCTGAACAATGAAAATAATCTTCAAATATGCATTAAAATATAATATATATATTTCTACATACATTTACCTATGCATGTAGAAATAAACACATATATACATAGCAAAATGGAATTTTTCCCTCATTTTTTCGCTACGATTTTTGTGCTAAAAATATCCTTATCCAACCAACTCATTTGTTACAAGGAGAATCTGCAGACAGAGTCAAATAATGGTAACTGGAGCTAAAGTATGTAAAAAAATGGTCTCTGATACCCTAGATGATGGAGAATCTGAAGTACTGGAAAGGAATAAAACATTAAGGATATGTATCTGTAATGATCCAGTTTTCATTGAAAGATTTCAAAGTACCTTGAAAATGAATTTAGCGTCACTGTGCCCAAAATTAAAAATGCAGAAAAGAGACACAGTGAGAGATCACTTGTTTGAAATTGGCTACAAGGCTTGCAAGAGAAACAGGTGGAAATGCTCTTCATATTCCCTGCCTACACCTTCAGCTCTCATTAGTACTTATGATGTTTCAGTGTGGCAGGGTTAAAGATGGAGAGAGCAAATAATGTCTTCTCTTTTTTTTTTTCACTTTACAGCAGTGCTGTTAAATGTTGGTCCTAGTTTGCAGCTTTGACTGTTTTCATTGCCTCATTCTTCAGATGTGAGGCTTAGCCTCTGCTTGAAAGTTCTTTCAGAGTCTATGAAAAACTATATAAATGAATGAAACACAACAACATTACGTTTCATTATTTTTTGCCCTTTACTACATACAAAAAGTCTCATAAATAAGTTACAGAGTGCAATCCTCATCAACACAGCCTCCAGCACTTCTCATTTGGAGTCTCACTCATCAAAGGGCATACTACAGTGGTGTCTGGGCTGAGGTCATGGTCCAGGGGAGAAGAGATTTTCTTCACACAGATGGATGATAAAATTGTTCTTCGATTCAGTGAGAAATATACATTAAGTTATATAGTTATTTTCATACTATGGAAATCCGTGATAAGAAATCTGATCTTGACAGGTGATAGCTTTTTTCCTGTGGCTGAATAGGATATTTCTGAAGATAGCAAATGTTGATTTGTACACTTTTTCCATGTATGCATTAGAATAGAATAGAACAGAATAACAGGTTCTTATAAGATGTAAATCAGTATAACTACACCAATATAGAACAACTTACCATAAAGCTGTTCGCAGCAGAGCTCTTAGAAAATATCTTTCTCCTCATAAAATTCCAAATACGTACATACACATTTATATGTAAACTAGTTATTTATTTCCATTTAGTGGAAACTGACATCTTTACTTTTTGAAAGCTTATGATGACAATTACATCCAACCGCTACTCAAAATATTTCAGGTGAAATCACCTGTGTGTATTCATGAAGAGGGAAAAGTGCATGGTTATGCTGCTTATTTCCCCAATTATCCTTATCTGTTTCTTTGTACTTTAGCAAGCACTAACAGACACAGATATTTATGCCATGGCTACAGACCTCTGGCTCCATTTGTGGAGTGTTAGACTTCATTTTTCAGAAGTAAATTTGAACCTGGATACATTTTTCACTTTTATTTGTCTTTTATATTATTAGTATTGTATTTTTCACCTGCAAAATTCATATTGCCACACAAATTTCAGGACAGGATTCAATAGTTCCTAAAGGAATTTTCCATTAAAATGTGTGTGCGATTAAAATGTGATGGTCTGACTTTCAAGCTACAGTGGGAAATTGGTTTAAAGCTGTTTTTCCAACATGCAAAAACAAAAAAAACCAAATCTAAATTGATGCATGATTCCTCTGGATTGGATTAAGTTTTATATATATTTATAAGCTGGGAGACAGTGCTTTCTCAATTTTACTGAAGACTTTAAGACCAAAATTACCAACTATTGGTACTTCATCAGATGGCATTCTTTAGTTTTTTTAATAAAACAGAAATAAATCCCATGTTATTCTCATATGCTGCTGTTATCTACTTAATTCCACAATTACAATTCACATCAAGCAGTAGTGTTGCTGTTGTGCCTTATTCTTAAAACCTGTTCCTTTTGATGATGGATTGAGGTATAGTGCTTGATTATCCTTTAAAAAAAAAAAAAAAAAAAAACTTAATAGTTGCAATAATCTTCTCAGTGAGAAAATAAAGAAATGTTGATTCACTCTGAAGAAAGATATGAGTGTGGATGCTCTTTTCAAATTGTAGCTGATGTTCTGCATGCAGCTCTGTTTATTTCAAGCATTGAGGTAGACAAACCAAGATGAATGGTCACTGTCGGTACCTCCTACATCCCCAAGGAGAAAACCTCTCTGGAGGCTGATCCAGGTCCTAGATGGACTGAACTGACCCCTTCAGTTACTCATCTTTTTCCCTAGACCATGAGGGGAATCTTTGTTAATGGATAGGTTAAGTAACAGCTAAGTTTCAAAATTTGAAGAAGAATGAACAAGGACCTATGATTTTATTCTGTTTTGGGTTTTTCTTACAATTATTTAGTCTCTGGAAGAAGGAATGTGCCTGGTAAGCTAGTAGTGATTACAAATGCATATATGGAACTTCACAGATCCATCCTTATCTCTAATACTTACAATGGTGACTGGTAAAACTTCTCCACTGACCCGTGGAGCATCTTCCCACAGGAAGGCATCCCCTTTGTATTATGCAACTTCTTTTTATGTTGTTGTAGACTGGAGCTTTAGCACCTAGGTCTCAAAGTTTAAGGGTATTTGTGGCATTGTGCAGCCCACTGCAGTCTGTTTTTCTGCTTTCTGACTTTCCCAGATCATCCATCAATTTAGTTGCAGAATTCCAGTCTGGGTGCTCAGTTAAATCTCACTCTTCATGTTGCGGTGTTGCCAGTTTTGGTCTTCTTACTCCCCTGGTCTGCTGATTTGCATATGGTTGGCAGCTTATTTAAGCGTTCCTTGTGTTTTTTTATATAGTGTTAGGGCTCAAATCTGTTTGGAGGGATTTGTACACAAGTAGAATTAGGTAGCATCCAACTCTGAATCTAATAATTAGAGATGAATGAGTACACAAGTACCCATGCTCTCTGCAGTCTTTCTGAACCAGCAGAATAATTAACCAAGCACCTCAGGCAGGCTTGCTTTAAGAAGAAGAGAGTTCCAGAAACATAATGCTACAGTTCTGTGATATATCAAGGCTGTTTTCCTTAGCTGAAAAATATATAATATATTCCCTCTTCACTTTGACTGACATTTGGTTTCTATCTAATTGCTGCTTTTTCTCTTAGATCTTAATCATTTGCATCACACTTTAAAGAGAAAAAGATCAAAGATCAGAGGGTAAGAAGATATGAAATATGTTTCTTAGCTGACCCATAGTCATGTATAAAGATGAACATAAAATTTGAGGCCTGTGAGCCTTGCCCTTAGCAGTGAAAAAGCTGTGACAAGACAAGGGGTTATGGGTTTTAACTCTTTCGTGAATAAACACATTCTTCAGTCAGCAGAGAACCTTTTTCAGGCACTATAGTGACTAAAGAAACACAAAAACTTACTGGGGAATTTCTCTTTATTGTGCGTTCTGTTCTTATATGAGGACAGAGAGAAAAACAGAAATATTGTGAAAAATAATAGAAAAAAATAGAAAATATTTCCTCACTGATATTTCTGGTGTATCACAATGTTATTTAGCTTATTATTTCAATTGAGTAAAATACTCTAGATTAAAATCTGAAATTAATGTGTTACTGCTTTCAGGTTTATGGCTTGATTTATGAATAGAATGTGGTTGTCTGACCAGTGTTGGAAGCATTTGAAAAGACAACTATGGGACTTACTAATAAATTTATATAGAAAAAAATATTCCACTGTATAAATTTATTATTTGCCCATGACTTGGGGGTGTGAACAGAATATGATAGAAGTGGAAAAGTACAAAGGAAAAAAAACTTATCATAGCTGTATGGAATATCTTCTCTAGAGGAACAGTTGAGTAGTGTAGGTGTAATCATTGTGGAAAAGAGATGACTTTGAGGAAAATGGTGGGGGCGTCTGAGAGATGAGTGTCATGAGAGGACAGCAGGAAATGACTGCTTACTGTCTTTTCCAGTATGACAACTTAGGTTTGTCAAATGAAGCTACAGGAGACAAGAATGAAACTTAAGTTATTTCTTTGTGGAAACATGCAGTGGCCTGCAGACACAAGCAAACACTTCCTGCTGTAAGAGTGGTCAAACACTGGAAGAGACAGCTCAGAGATGTTGTGTCATCTCCACATATTCTTTCAGATATTCAAAACCCTACTAGGTCCACTTCTGAGCAACCTGCTTTAGCTGGTTCTGTTTTAAATAGGGAGGTTGGACAACACAACCTCCAGATGTCCCTTACCTTCTCATCCCCTGTGTGAGTCTGTGAAAATGCTTGACACATAATATGTATGAAAAATTTCATTTAGTTTCAAGCACAACCTACCTTCTGTGGTTTCATTCTTCTTGGTTTCATGATTTACTTCAGCACTTTGCATCTTCTCGCTGTCAGTGGTAGACTGTGCACTGTGTTTATGTGTTTACAAGACGAGAAAATCTGCCAGGGTATGAAAATTCATGACTTAAGGATCAGGACGCTGTCATGAGTTCAGACCTTGCAGCTGTGTCTGTAGAAAAGGTAGAACTAGGCATGTTGTAAAGCTTGAACAGCCACAGATGCCACTATTTTTTCCCTTCACAATGTGAAGGAAACACAACTTTCACATTGTGGCTATCCTACCCAGCACCATGTTATCTTTAGAAGCCGTTATCTTAGTCAAGTCAATGAACTATTTGGAGCAACTCTTGGAACAATTTTCTGAAGTTGCCTACAAGTACTTATTTTAGTCACCTTCGGACTGCAGAACACTCATTTAGCAGCTCTATTAATAGATATTTATCCATTTATAGTGTGTCATAATTAAGGGGAGTTAAATAAAAAATATGGCCACTGGGAATAATCTCATGAGGTTTAATAAAGCCAAGTGCATGGTGCTGCACCTGAGATAGGGCAACACCCACTACCAATCCAGGCTGAGGGATGAGAAGACAAAGAGCAGCACTGCCAGGAAGGACTTGGAGCTGCTGGTGGATGAGAGGCTGGACATGAGCCAATTATATAACTAGATCAGGTGAGTTTTAGTTTAACTGGGTTCAGTTCAGCCGTCTAAATATTCTATTAAATATTAATTCTTAGATATGTTTATGATGACTTGGTTAAAAATGGTCAGAGAGGAAAAAAATTAATTCAGTATGTTCAGATACACTTTTGAAATCTCTTCAGGCTCATATTTATGGACTTACTTTCCTTACTCTTAGAAGACTAGATGTTTTGTCTTATTTTTCCCAACTAAAATAAATGTTAACAATAGTATGACAGAAGGTTCTCAGCTTGATAGCCTCAGGAGAATTTGGAACTGTTCAGAAGCTGTCCAGACACCCTCAGAAACTTTCCTTGGTGTACCTGCTCAAACCCTGACATTTCCATACTGACGGCCACTACCCAAGAAGTGTAAAATGTTTGTACCACTTGGCTTCAAGTTTCATTGACAGCTGATTTTCTGTCTTTCAAAGGACTGAGACATATTGTGAGTCAGTATTAGATATTTAGGGACAGATCTGCAGCTGAAATAAATTGGCAGAGTTCCATTGACAACTATTGAATATACCTGAAATTGTACAGGCAAGTCATAGGTAAAGAAATAATGAAGAGAAACGAAAATGCCATAATTGCATTTCCAGTTGAATATCAAGCTGGTATTTACTGAGATAAATCAGCTTGTAAACAGCCTTCATTGCTAATTCTCTTGTCTTTGAGGCTATTACCAACATAATATTTTATTTAATTGTTTAATAAATTAAAATTTTAATAAATAAATGTTTAAGGATAAAACAACAAATAGTTTATGAGTTGCTTATACCCATTCATTTTGCCTTTATTTGAATGAAAAAAAAAGTGAAGGCTTATCACTACATAACAATACTAAAAACAGCTAAAACAGGGCACTCTGTACAAAGCAAATGGCACAGGGGAAGCTGTATAGTACAGCCTGTGCTGGCTGTGAACTCTCCGTGCCATGTACATCAATCAACTCTCACCACTCTGATATAATATAGTCAGTTCATATAGTCAGTTCTTCCATTCAGAGAAGTAAACAAGGGTGTTTTGCCTTTTCTCTGTTGTGCAATGCTTCTACAGTGTTTTTATCAACATATGGTTTTGCTGATCATAAAATACAGTGCTGGTGTTGCAATGTCCCCCTGTACCACTCATTAGATCAGGGCTGAATGGGTTTACTCTAGTCTGTAGGTGGTTGCCTGTAATTTCAAAAACTTTGGGGTAAACCCATACTATGGACAAAAGCAGGCTGCAGTCATCCTCCTGCTGATACTGAACACATCCAGAGAAAGAGCTACTGCACAACACGAGAAATTTGGTATAAGACACACCCACACTGCATATACAAAGGGATTTCCTAAATCTATCTTCCAGCAGCCATAGCACCAGTCAAGGAACTCACTGGAAGAACTATTCATAGAGTCTCTGAGAAATATAATTTTAAAAAGCCTATTAAATAACATTATTTGGGAATAGTTTCCCTAAAGTAAGTGAAGGAAAATGTAGGTCATTCTGGATTAAGAAATCACTCTTTTGAAGTTGTAATCCCCTCTCTAGCACCACTCTCAACATAAATTTAGTTTGGACTTTATGAACAGTATGATATGTTTTTAAATGATGAATAATGAGAAATAGCCCTGATCACCAAGAAAATAATTTCAGTAAAACGTATCATTACTATGAAAGATTATTTCAGCTTTCTACGATACCACGCTCTGTTTCAGTGTGCTTTTTTAAGTCACCTTCTGCACAAAGACTGAGCCTAACAAATGATAATAAGACCATTATACATTCACTCCATATGTGTGTAATGTAATGAAAGGTTATTCATTAATTTCAACACTTCCCTCAGTAGCGTGGTAGAGTTTTTGTTGAGTATATAAAAAAATATTTTTTCCTTTTCTAAATGACAAATAGCTTTTGGCCAGGGCACTGAACTAAACAGCAGCAAATGCAGCTGATTTGGTTCTGCTAAGCACTTGCTTTAGGGAAGACATAACTGATAACAGAAGATGTAAGATGAGGGTTATGAGGTTTAGACTTCTCTGTTTGAGTATTGCTCTGAAACATGGGACAATGCCAAAGCAGAGATATTGACTGCCTGGCATGGCAACAAATAGAATCTTCAGTGTGTCTTCTATGTCTTGCTTCTCATTGCTAGAAGCTTAGAAGGTCATGTTTCATTCCAGGGAAGAATGAGACTGTTTTGAAAACACAGGGATTTCTTTGCAGTAAAGGATAATTGGTTCCTATCTAGTTGGGATACACAAAGCCCATCTAGGTGGTACCTTTGCAGATGACTATGAAGATTGTTGTCTGAGTGAGAGAGAGAGGGTATGTGTATGCATTTAGAACAGCAAAAGTATTTAATTGTTTCTTCATTCCTAATTTCAGTAAGAGTTGAGGCTTCTTTGAGATAGAGATTCCAGTTAATTTTAGAACTCGGTTGATTCAAGCACCTTCTAACTTCAAGTAAAATAATCACTACAGCATAGAGATCCTATCAATCATAGCAAGGTTTGCATGCTTATTTAGCTAGCTTGTAATTAAAGGCAGCTAAAAATATCATGCATGAATGGCAAGTTTCTACTTTTTTATTTAGCTCATCTCCTTCAGAGAGAAGACACAAGTCCCATCAATCACACAGTTGGTAACTGAAGTCATTATCACTAAAATTAAGGCAATTATATACAAATGAATATTAATGAATCTTCCAGTCAAAATCCAGGTCAGTTTCCAAGAATTTTAACAAAAATATTAAGAACTCCTCTTTTCCACTTAATCTTTTGTCAAATAATCAGTACCAAAAAGGACACACCTTTTGTATTTAGCTAACATCATGGATTGAGGTTTTACTGAAATTAATAACGGTATTTTTCCAGCATGGTGCAAAGTGATGTGTTAATTAACATTGTTCTCACAAAAAGTGACACAATGTTACACTAACTTAACTTTGAAGTTGTCATTTCCAGTTGCCATTAGCTCTATTATAAGGAGAAAATGGATTGTCAGTGCACTGTGCTCAACCAGACAAGTAAAACAAGACTACATTATATAAAGATCTTAAAAAAAAAAATCACATGAGCTGAACTCTCACATATCAATCTCTGTGTCCCCCACAGGAAAGACCATCAGACAATTTCTCCCCTCCTCTCTAAGTCAAGTCACGTTTACTTACAGCTGAGCTAAAGGTAAGGGAAAAGGGAATAAGTCAGAGTAGCTTTCTTTGAACTGTGCTTCACCCCATGTCTTTGGAAATAATCTCAATAGCTTTAAGGTAGGTTGTGGCAACTGTTAAATGCACTTGGATACACAGCACAATAGTAGAGGCAACTGCATCTCTGAATTATTTAAGGAGGTAGAAAGTAAGGCATTTCAGGCAGCTATAACAGACTTAAAGTAAAATTTCTCTATTATAGATACCAGCTTTTTATTCTGAAAGTGCACTAAAAAGATAATTTAATATTCATGTATTTATCTGTTTACAGTGACTGAAAATCATGCTGGTGATAGCAACAGTGAAGGTGTCCTTCCCTCATTAGAATGATTAAAACCAGAGGAGTGAATCACCTGTCATTCAAATGCAACCACCTCTCAGGCAAATGTTAAAAAAGAAAAAGGAAAAAAAAAAAGAGCTTTTAAAAATATCCTTTACAAAAAAATTATTCTTTTGCCTAACTCCATGGGCAGATGGAGTCACTGCTATGTTGATGTACACTTGAATGAGCAAGATCAGCTTCAAACTCCTTATTACTATAAGTATAGGGGAAAATTAAGTAGGCAGAATGTAATCACTCAGGCTTGTGTTTTGTTAAATACAGGACTGAAAAAAATAATTATTTAGCTTGCAAATCAACAATCCTTTGCTATTCTGAAATTACCTTATACTCAGCAAGCAACAAGAGTACATTGCAAGGAAACAATAATTCTATACCTACAGAGAACTCATGTTTCACGTTTAATCTTTAAATTAGATAAAGTATCAAGAAATTCAGTCTACCTTCATTTTGAAGTGAGCAAAATAGAGATGGATTTGAGAGTTAACGTTTGCTTCTTTTTTTTTCCCTATACTGGTTAAAGTAGAAGAATTATTTGTCTTGAGACTAACATTACCTTGTCTAAAATGGTTTCAATTCATTAAATAAAATCCATGGACTGGAAAAAAAAAGTATTGACTGTAAGTTTCTAAAGTCCAAATAACAATTGCAAGTGACCCATGTGTGTTTACACCATGTGAAAACATTAGATGGGCATACACTTCTTTTCATTTAACCTGCTAACAAATTAAATCACAGATAGATATTTTGTTTCATAATAATTGATTGTTTTATTCAAGGAAAGAAGTACTTTTCAGAAATAACAACTGTTCGTGGTCACAAGTATTCCCAGCTCATACTTTTTCCCCCTAATGGAAACAAAATTTTATCTTTAAAGAAGAGATGTACTTATAAATATTGCATATGCCTCAGTCCTGCTGAGGAACACTTTCAAGCAAATAAGACAGAAAGAGATAAAAAAGCTAGAGGGATAGGTAAGCAGCAGTGGGAAAAAACAATAATTTCAGAGTAAGTCTGAGGTTCTAGTTTCACAAGTATTTGTTGTGGCATCAGTGTTTGCTACTTCATCCCCTAAGCCTCACTGATTATCACTGTCTCATCTCACTCCCTCAGACAAACCAGAGAAAACACTGGTGTCACACTGTGAACAACATCAGACATGGTAGTTCAGGTTAAAAACCCCACAGCTTTATGTTGTTAGGTTTTGGGGGCTTTTGGTCCTGAGAGAAATAGCTGTAAATTTATGGCTTGTTTAAACTTGCCCTGGGATTTCTGTATTGCTTTATATTATAGCAAGCAGGATGCTAAATGTTAGTGTTCCAATTAAGTAGTTTAATGGTCACTTCAGTTCAAGATAAATCAGAGATGGTCGTGAAAACTTTGCAGTCCCATGGCAGTTTTCTCAGAGCCAACATCTATTTCTAATCCTCATTCAGACTGTAAAATACCTGAAAATTCCACCAAATCTACATTAACTCAACAGAATTATTATCATTATAATTGATAGTACTGCTATTATTAGATACTTCATTTTGACCATATACATGTTTAATTTTAGCCATTAAAAATTCCCAATCTCTTGTACTCCTGAGTAAAACTCAAAAATTGCTTAAAAGATCCCTCAAAATCTGAGCAGAAAATAGGTGGGCAGTTCCAAAGTGAGTGCTGTGGGTCTGTGACTGCATTGTCTTTTGAGAGGTATGGTCACATCTAGTGAAATAGTTGGCTTGTGGCTTGCACAACGACACAACAAGGCTTCACTTGTCAAGGAGCTTTGCATTTGCTGCAGGCAAAGGTCAGGAACATAGAGGATTTCTGGTTATGACGTGGCCACTTGTAGCTTTTTGATAATTTCTTTGTGTTTGGACTCTGTGTCTCCTGGTGATCAGCTCGTATTTCCATAACAGCAGTATTGGTAATGACTATTGGGATTGACATCCTGAGCTACTGAATTCAGACTTTGCTAAGGTCAATGGCTACATGGTATTATCCTTTCAGAAGTGTTTTTGCTTGATCTTAAACTTTTTTTGTCTGCTATGTTTTCTGAAATGCTTTTTTCTGGTTCAGAGCCTGCATTTGTTCATATCTGATTTGGATCCATTTTACTTAAACGTTTTCTTTCTCCTAGGTGTTTCTTCCTTTCTCCATTTCTTGAAACATAGGAAATCTTTTTTCAGAGTCCTCTGAGTGGAGTAAAATGAGTTATTTTAGGCAAAATAAGTGAATTTATTTTTCCTCAGAAAGGAGTCCCTATGCTCCCTTTAAAGTCCTCTTGGACCAGTGATGCAAAGTTTCAGTCCTGTTTCAACTTTCCTTTGTAGCAGTGGTGAGCCTTTACAGGTATGGTCTCAGCAGTGCCTCATGCAATCACATTACTGTTGGAAATACTTCCTCAGATGTAGCCTAAGAGATTATTTGATCTTTCCAGGGATACATTATGTTAATGGCCCATAATAATTCTATCCACCCAATAACCTTTTTTCTTCTCTCACAGTAGTAATAGGTGAGATTTCAAATAGTAGCACAGATTATTTTTCCCTTATGTACCCAATAGACATTGGACTTGAATTGTACTCCCCTTCTGTTTCTATTACTGCATTTGTCATAGTTTCTTGCTCCTTTTAAATGGCCTTTTGAGTACCTGGTGTGTCTCTTCTGCATTGTCTCTTGACTTTCTGACTAGAACTAATATTAGTCTTACTAATACCTATAACTACTACTAAAGTGCCTCTCCTTTTGTGCCAAATTCATAAATACAAATAATTGTACTTAAAAAAATGTTGTATGACAATTTTTTTCATTATCACTAGAATATTTATTGATCATTTGGGCACTACAGTATTAGAAAGATAAAAGCTATTAGAGAACATCCAAAGGACGGCTACGAGGATGCTCTAGGGCCTTGAGAGGGAGATGTATGAGGAGTGGCTGAGGTCACTTGGTCTGTTCAGCCTGGAGAAGAGGAGGCAGAGGGGAGACCTCATTGCAGTTACAATTCCCTTGTAAGGGAAAGAGGAGGGGCAGACATGGATGTCTTCTCTCTGGTGACCGGTGACCAGTGACAGGACCCGAGGGAATGGCCTGAAGTTGTGTCAAGGCAGGTTTAGTTCGGACATTAGAAAAAGGTTCTTCACCCAGACGGTGGTTGGGCACTGGAACAGGCTCCTCAGGGCAGTGGCCACAGCACGAAGCCTGACAGAGCTGCAGAAGCATTTGGACAATGCTCTCAGGCACATGGTGTGAATCTTAGGGATGGTGCTGTATGGGGCCAGGAATTGGACTTTGATGATCCTATTGGATCCCTTCCAACTGAGAATATTCTTTGATAATCTAATCATTCTCTTGAATTTTAGACCCCAGCCTAGAGGTGGAATAACAGTGGCAAGTTTTCCACTGACTTAAACAAAGTACCCACTATTCTTCTACTGAAAGTTTCTCTTGACACTAGTTTTTTGCTTTCTCCCTTTCTTTGCAATCTCACATTTCCTTCCCCTAACTGGCTTTTGTTCCTTCAGTAATGATGAAGAGATGCTATAAAGGTACATAATAGTTGCATGAGACAGCTCTTGGGAGCTTGTGATAGCCGTGATCCACAATATTATTTCCCAGCTATCAAAACAGAGAAAGGTATGAGGTGCCTATGTGAATTCTTTCTTACTTTCATTTAGTTTCAGTGTTCTCTGTTTCAGTAGTAGGCACAGAGCTCCCTCTACACGTTTTGTTAATCAGATAAAACACTTTTGGATCCTGCTAGATGCAGCTAGATGAACAGTACTAGACAAACATAAATCATTATCATTAACTGCTACAGCTCTCAACTACAACTAAGAACCAAGAAACTAAACCAAGCTGTTAGAGACCATCTTAGTATTGATAAAAGAAAATAGTTGACATTTGCTGCTGGCAGTTTTACTAAGAGATATGTGTCTGCTAGTCTGAGAAAGATATCATCAGCTATGTGAAGTCTGAGAGATCTCAGAGGAAGCAGAAAGAAGAAAGGCCTGGAAAGGACTGAGGTATATTTCCTTTGTGCTTAGAAAGGGAGAGCTTCTGAAACACTAAAACAAGTAATGGGACTTACTGGCAGACACTGGTAAAGGATTTGATGGGAAATTTGATCTTCTCTATTATGAGTCATGACCTTGAATATTACAGCTTCTGCATGAGTAGCAGCACAGTTGTAAATAGAAGTGCTTCAGATGAAATGCCAGCATTGAATACAGCACAGAAAGGGGTAGATCTTATTTGTCCATACTGCATGTCTTTTGAAAACACAGGACCTGAACCAAAGGTAAACTTGGCTCTCATTCTTTAAAATACGCTTCAGCTACAGTGATATACATAACCAAAATTGTTAATGTGTGTTACTTGCATAGGAGAAAATATAGAATTAGATAAAGATTTGGGGACAGAAGAAAATATTAAATATTTCCTCTATACTTGCGTGACAAAGCTGCCAGCTCAGGATTTCTATTTTCCTGATGTTACATTGTTACCCATAATTGTAAGTGCTCTGCTCAGTCTAGATTTCTTCTTTCGAGATAAATAAATAAAATGGACTAGGTTGCTGCCTGAGGGATCACTATTGAAATCAGCTACTTGTCACAGTTTTGTGCCATCAACAAACATGCAGAAGGTACACTCTGCCCTGTCATGACCATTGGTGAAGACATGCTGACTACTCCTGATGAATTTCCTGGAAATTTGGCATGATTCAGGATTAGTTGCTCCAACACCTTCCCAGGGACTGAGGGGAGGCAAACCAGCCTATATTTCCCTGGGAGCTCCTTTTAACAGTTCTTGAAAATAGGAGTGACATTTGCTTTTCTCCAGGCTTTGGGCACTTTTCCCTGTCACCGTGGCTGACTGAAGATCATTACGAGTGGCCTTGCTATGACATCTGCCAGCTCCCTCATCTCCAGTGGGTACATCCCATCGGGGTCCACGCGCCTATGAATATTTAATTTGCTGAAGTTTTCCTTGATTCTCCCACCAATGGTACATCTTTCTTGCTACAGCAGGTCCCCTTGATCTCTGGGATCTGGGATTCCTGAAGGCTCATCTTGCTGTTCATCTTGCTGTTGAGGCAAAGATGGTGCTCAGTACCTCAGCACTTCCCATGTCCTCTGTCATCAGCTCTCCTGCCTCACTGAGCAACGGGCCCCCACTTTCCCCCGTCATTTACCCTAATCTGTCTTTTGTCATCTATGTACTTACAAGTCCTTCTACTTGCCTTTGTCATCCCTGGTCAGATTCAATTCTATTTGGACTTTAGCTGCCCTAACTTTGTCTGTGAATGCTCAGAATATGTTTCTGTATTCCTCCCAGGTTACCCATTCTTGCTTCCACTCTCTGTATACTTCCTTGTTGTGTTTGACCTCTCAAATGATTAAAGACAAATGTAATGGCTTTCAGGCTTAAAAAAAAAATCTAAAAAAAATCAAGTTATGGCATGTTTGAAATACTAAAAGAATATAGAACTCACATCTTTTCTGTAAAAATGCCAAATTAGAGACAATAAGAAGAATTTGGATACCTCATTATTGACTCCTTAGCCTCTTCTAAAATCCTTCTTTTCTGTGAAAAAACTGAAGATGTAACAGTCCCCAGTACAGGGACAGATGGGAGTAACTACTGCCTATTGCTTTGAAGAAATATTTTACACTAAAACAGTATCTCATTACAACACCTTTCCAGTGATCTGGGAGTTTGTTCAAGAACAAAATGGATATTTATGTTCAATGTGCTTTAAAAATCATATTTTAAAAGACTCTTAATGAAAGACAGTCTGTGACCTTTCAGCTGTTTCAATACTATTGTGGGAACGAATTTTCATTTCATTGTAATAATTATGTTAGCAACTTCTACTTTTTCTTTTTTTTAATTGACAGTAAGTATGATTAGGAATACAATAGCACCACCTGAGGCACAGTAGCTGCCTAGATGACTTGTCAGTTCATAAAAACAGGGTCAAATTTAGCCTTGTTGTGAGTGAGCATACTTTAATTATCTGTTATTTATTATAAGTTAAGTTCTGACAATATGCTCTATACTAAAAAGAACAGGGGGAAAAAAATCAGTCACAGAGAGCATTCATAAACCAAGAAGCTATTTTTGCAATTCTAATTTATGTTCTGTTTAAAGTGTTGCAGTCAATTAATTTTATTCTTTCAAAATTACAGGTGAAGAAGGCTAAAAGTTTGTTCTTACATTCATATACAGATATCTCAGTAGAAAAAACCCTGAATTTCAAGTGCATTGAAGATCCACAGGGATTTTCTGAAAACAGCAAAGGTGCTAAGTGCCAGTGCAATGCCAAAATGGGTAGTGAACAAGACTCATCACCCGAGTAGGTTTCATGGTGAGAGTTGTCTGAGCAGGAGTGTGGCACCAAAGCATTCAGTTTAGCTAAGTGGGTCAGATTCATTACAGGTGTAATACCAGAGCGTACAGCCCGGAACACCACGCTCCCAGTTCAGTTGGGTAAACTTAGTGAAAGAGCTGACTGAGTACATAATGTAAAAACAGGCAGAGCTGCTGAGGTCAAATGGGCTGGTTTTTTGCTGCTGGACTTTCTGTCTTAAATGAGCATGCTGTTGTTGTTTTGCAGGCTACCTCTTGCGTATAGGTTTTGGTAATTAATAGGGACACACAGGACTAGCATGGTGTGCCAAGACCTGAGGGCTTATGTGACCCAATAAAGATTTTGACCATTCGTGTTACCAGGGAAAATAAAAAAGGCCATGCAAAAACAAACTAGTATAAGATGCCTTCTAATTATACAGACTAATTCAGGTTTTACTGATAATAAAATGAAGCTTGTGCCTGTTAAGTTCAATGTGAAAATCAATGATGGAGTAAGTTGCAGTCCTAGAAATGAACACTGCAGATAAGCATTTGCATTAGACTTTAAATTGGTGTACAATTTGTTGTGAGTAATGCTGCTGGTAAACAGGCATTAAGGAATGATTAATCTGCACATTTTTTCAGATTTCAGACATTAGCAAAGGAGTATCACTTTGGTTTGTGTAGGGTGCTTTAACTATGCTTTTGTTTACTGTTATCCTTTGGATCCCTCTGTATACTCCATCCACCAAATGTTACAGTTAAACTGAATCATATTCTTATAGAAACAGATCCTACCAATTGACTAAATAAGAGAGGAATTATTAGTTTTCAGAAAGCAGATTCACTATAATTTTGCTTCCTATGAACAGTATAGAGCCATGATAGCTGAAACCTTATTCAAGGCATTGCAGGCAATTTTCCAGTTAAAATATTATTCTAATTATACATTTTTAATTTAATGTTGTCCTACAGATTCTTTAATTTGATTTTTTAATATAAAAATCATATAGGTGAAAAAAATGGAAAATTAGGACAAAGCCACTTATTATTTTGCCATGTCTGCATTTTATGTTGCTAGATCACATGCAGATGGGCAATGGATAGAAGATCAACACAGTAAAAATCCTTCTCTTTGTCTGCTCATTCTGCTACAAGGTAAAAATATTCCCTAATATTCTTTGTCCTAATCAACTTTTAAAGCATTATAAACACTAATCACAGAAAAAGACACCTCCCACCACCCTGCTGGGAATTTGGGAAAGGCCACTTCTGAAGTTGTCTGTGATAAGTTAACAGTTTGTTTCCTCTCTCTCTTTTTCTTTTTCTTTCTTTCTTTCTTTCTTTCTTTCTTTCTTTCTTTCTTTCTTTCTTTCTGTCTCTTCCTTCCTTCCTTCCTTCCTTCCTTCCTTCCTTCCTTCCTTCCTTCCTTCCTCTTTCTCTTTCTTTATTTCTCTCTTTCACTCTCTCTTCTTTCCCTCAATTCCCCAACTTGGTGTGTTTAAAAAAAGATTAAAATAAATAGAATATTGTAAAAGGAAAAGCTTAGGCAGATAATACATACTCATACACGAAGACATGTGCATATACATACACATATACATATACATACACATATACATATACATATAAGAGATGGGTTATATATGGACATATGTATTAGACAGCCTGGGTTAAATGGAAATACTACCGAGTGCTTGCAAATATCATGTCTATGACAACAATATTTATTTCGTATTATCTTCTGTGTCCTCTATTCTCATTTCTTTGAAATTACAGTAGCAGAAGACTTAGATGTGCTACTGATATTGGTGATAGTAATATCTTAAGTGCTCAGCAAAGCACGGAACAGCACTGCAGTCTGTATAAATCTAAGGTGCACCTGTATCTTGCACAATATGTACTGTTCTGCTACACCTAACTGAAATAAGATACAATAGAAGAAGTGAAGGGAAAGAAAGATGATCAGAAATATGTAATAGCTTTCATAAAAGTAGACAGTTAATAGACTAGAACTCCATTTGCTAGCAATATGAGGAAGACATTAATCACAATGACATGCTGAATAGCAATAAGAACAATTATTCACTATTTGACAAAATACGAGAACTAAGGACAACCCAATGTATTATTAGGCAGAGAGTTTAAAGCAAACAAAAGTAAGTGCTTTTCACACAGTGCCTCATTCAACTGTAGAATCCATTCCCATAGATTGCTTTAGGAACAAAAGCATAAATGAGTTTTAAAAGGTCAGACAGTTTCATTGGGAATAGATTTGGTGGTAGTGGTAAAACATGGTTCAGATGCAATCTCTGTCACAAATGTCTGCACAGCAGAAGCTAGTAGGCACTATGTGAAAAGAAGGATTTATCTTACATATGTGCGCTATTTTTTTACTGTTCAATCAGCCTCTGTATCGACCCATTCACAAAGATAGAAAACTGTGCTAGATGGATATTTGTTCTAACTCAGAAAGGTTTCTTTTAAATTTTCTGTTATTTTGCCACTCAAATAGTTATTATCCTTCTGAACTATCTTATTTCATTAGGGAAATACACAACTTGTTGAATGACAGCTACCTACACTGAAGTTTGGTAGACTGGAGATGACACTGTTGATAACATGAAATGTTTGGAAGAAGCGCTCCAACTGAGGGGCACTTTCCATCAGTTGAAATCTCCCTACTGCCAAACCTTTAGCAGAGAATATAAAGTAAGAAGCAGAAGAGAAAAAAGAGATTACAGATAAATAAGTGAGATTAGTTTAGATAAGGAATGGTTGGAAGTTAGTGTTAGACTTCAGATATTAGAGATGAGACAGGCAGGGACTGAATTACAGACAGAAGAGGAAGACAGACAGGGATTGAGTGGGAAACTGATCTGAGTTCAGTTAAGCTGAGGAGTTCATGTACAATGTACAAGATCGAAGCAGTGTATAGAAAAGGCAGAGGGAGTTCAGATAAAAAGCAACAATATTTGTTCTCAAGCTATGGTAATTTGGTCATTGAAGGAATGATGATAAAGGGTCATGTTTGAGGAGCCTTGTTTGATGATTGTATTAATAATGCCTCAATGTTAAGGTAGTAA
This sequence comes from Struthidea cinerea, assembly GCA_013397865.1. Classification (NCBI taxonomy): domain Eukaryota; kingdom Metazoa; phylum Chordata; class Aves; order Passeriformes; family Corcoracidae; genus Struthidea; species Struthidea cinerea. Next base: position 88,215 of record VZTI01003579.1, read on the forward strand.
TTATCAAATACAAATACAATAATTATCTGAATATTTTTGAACAGGTTCTCTCCAGGATATGTTACTGTTGTGACTCATGACAACACATCAGCTACCAGTTGCCTTCAGAGGTAAAACTGTATTGAATATAATAGCTTAACAGACTCCTGGGTGCTGAGGAATTTGTTCAGGAAGTGTGTGTGCTCATAACAGAATCCTTATTATTTCACAGCATTTTCCTGATCTTGAGGTCATCTGTCTAATCTGACTTCTCTTAGTCCCCAAAACAGAGGTCCCTGACCCATCATGAACTCTGGACTATGCTTTGAAATGTCTGTAAAAGTGCTAAGTGTCCCAGGCTAAAATGTGTGTGATTTGTTGACCTTGGCTGAGGTCGACTTTCCATCACCAGGCAATGTCCAGCCACTTCCTGGAAAGTAGAGTGTCAGTATGAAGGGTGCTTGCTCTGTAAGACTATTCACTGGGGTGGAGGAAGAAAATATATTTTCTGTTAATGATGAATAAAATAAAATAAAGTATTTAAAATAGTGCTTAATTCATCTTTATCTCACCCCTTTCCAATTTCTATTTTTGTATATTTTGTAATGTATATAATATATTAATAAAGTAGTACATCTATATTAATAATAAATCATAGAATCATGGAAAGGTTTGGGTTTGAAGACACATAAAAGAGGGTCCAATATATACATAAATTGAGGGTGCATGCTCAAATATTTTTAATGATAGTGATGCACAACAAAAATTTTATATGACTGCTCTATAATACCTGAGTTAACTGTAAATGGATGATGGATAAGATGGTGACTTACGGGAGAACCATATCCAATGGCACAGGTAGCAGCGAGCCTAAAATTTTGCTTAGGGAATTGTGCAAGCTTCTGGTGATATTTGAGACAACAAAGGGGGGAATCTGTATCACAATAGCAAAATTATAATATTTAATGTTTAACTTCAAAAGTGCAATTCACTTGAATTTGGAGAGATTCATCATCTGACAACTGATGTGTAACCATAATTCATTTGACTTGTTTGAGGAAAAATTCAGATGCACTTTGACCAAGTAACATAGGAACGATCAAGGCACCATATGTTTGATAGATGAGTATGCAAAAAAAATAATCTGTGGTGATGCATTATGTGGTTAAAGAGATAGCCACATTTGTATCACAGAAGGAAGACATCCCAATAACAGCACCTAGTGATTAAAAAAAAAAAAACAAAGAAATCTAGTACTTGTGGGTTACATTGATGTCTGAGAAGAAATTAGGAAATAGGCTTCAATTTCAAGTAACTATGTATGTTTTATAAAAGACTGGATGACAACAACCTTCCCTTTCCTAATCAATGGGTATTTTGTCTCAATCAAGGCAGGGGTGGGGATGGAAGATAACTTAGTGTGTATGAATGCTCTGTGTATATACCTGTCTATTTTCAACTGTTCCCTGAACTGTGTCCATTGTGCTTTATTTCAATCAACCTACCGAAGTAGGAAGCTAGTTCAGCACACTAAAAGGAGGATTGTGACACAAAAATCAAATGAAATTAAACTCTGAGTCATGAAAGAATTACCAGATGTCACCCTACACCTAGACACTACAGGGTGCCCCTTAACTACTTTTTAAATGTACTGTGTTGTGTCAGTGTTTTGCACACCATATGGTAAGCATTACTTTTAACAAAACTCCTTTGCATCTTTTTTTTGCATCACAACTTAAATGTTATTTTAATGTATTTCTCTGGTGGATGAATAAACCTGTTTTTTTTTTTCTAAAGGGTTTTTTATGTTTAGACACCACAGTTTATTCTATTTTTGTAAAGTGAATTTAGGTCTTCATTCAAATACCAGTGAAATCAATGTGTTCTCACAATATTTTAGAAAATGTAGCAGATGAAGCCCTTGAAAATTAACTATAGATGTTTTTCCCTGAAACTGGTTTACCTTAGGCTATGCAATACAAAAATCTCCCAAGATGTATCTCTACTCTAAGACTATGGGGTTGAATCATATTTCAGTTTCATATCTCCTCAGACTTCCTGGAAAATGGAATTATTATCATATTAAAGTTCCTTTAAAGCCTGAGCTGAGTTAGGTTTTGCATTCAGAGTGACCATTTGCTTACAAAGAGTATCTTTAGAAAATTGGTAATGAAAAATGTCATTTGCTTGCTCAATAGATCATGGTATTAAACTCATTACATTATTTATTTACTGAAATAATGAGACCATCTGGTCCATATCTCTACCCAAGTGAGATTATTTCCATCGAACTATTTTTTCCAGTATAGGCTTAAAATGTCCCAAGAGACAAATCTTCCTTTAGAAAATGTTCTATAGCATCACATATTGATAGGAAAAAAATGATTTCAGGTGTTCAATCATAACTTTGCTATTTTCATTTTCATACTACTAGTTAAAACTCTATGTGCACTAAAAGTACTTTCATCAGGTTTTTACAATTGTTCCCTTTCTGATATTTTTTATAATTTCTTCATTCCCTGTTGTTGTTGTTCAGCAGCCAACCAGTCATTCTTAGTTTTTCCCTTTTTACCTGTGTCTGTCACTTTACTATTTTTTTCAGAGCTAAATTTATATTTTGCAATGTAGTGTCTTTTTGAGCAAAATGTAAAAGTTTGCTCTTTTTTTGCACTAATGTATTGCACTGGTTTTTTTATACATACATGCCCAAAACGGAATTTTAAAAAATTTATTTTTGTAGTAGTAAACTGTGTTTTAGTAATCCTGAAAAGATTTTGAGGTTACAGTAGACAGATTTAATTTTCCTAAGTTTAAATGCTATGGCAAGAAGATTTATTTGGTCTAATTATCAGGAGAAAAATAAATAAGGAAATTATTACATTTTCTTCCCATATCTGGTATTGCTGAAACAGTAGTATTCCATACTAGTGTAGTGACAACATTCTTTTAAAATAAAGTTGGCAAAGGGAAGAGGAAGAAAAAGTCACAAAAGTGATTTAGACTGAGGAAAATCCATTAAAATTTGACTGTTAAACTTTCAATCTGCTAATTTATCAAAAGAAGATCACTGTGATTTGATATTCCCCCAAAGAGGAAACACTGACTTCCCTAATCAGGCAGATAAAGGCATGCTGAACACCAGCAGATAAACATCAAATTGAAATTTTCAACTTTGTGTTAAATTCCTATTTTTAACTCAGTGTTTACCAAATTAAAAATACAGTGGGATAACTGGATTTCCATATATGAGAAATGCCACTTTTTGGGCACTGACAAACTCTGTGCAGGAATACCTGTATTAAAAGCGGTGCTGTAGAGGTGGTGAGCCTGAGTGTTGTGAACACCTATTGCCTTTGGTAGCTGGCCCATAGCATAGGTGTAACATCAGGGCTTTCAAAGACTGTTACTCCACAAAGATGTAGCTGCTGTTAGCAGTGGGTCTGAATCTGAGAACAGAAGGAGGAAAACGTTTAGCCCTTCACATTTTGTTGAGTACAAAAGATAACAAACTGACACAGCAAGGTCATGAAAGTGCTTTTTTGGTTGGTGCAACTACACAGAGGTCCCTTTCATACATCTCTTCTGTTACTGAAACCCAAATTAGCTAGAGACAGCTCAGGTATGACTTTCCATCACCTTTCTGTCTGCAGTCTAGACATATCTTCTGCTTCAGTAGTGAAAGTCGTGGTAAAGGACTGGATCCAGAATTCCCACATGCTGCTAATTATGGCTGTGAAAGTGGTTGCAGCTTTTTTAATTGTAAGCTTGGCTGAAAATGAAGGGACTGTCAATTGCTTGTTTTTCTTGAGAGTAAGAAAGCAAGATTACATGAATACTAACTAGAGGATAATAGCAAAAAGAAGGCTGTTTGGCTTACATAATATCAAAAGCAGTGGAGTCTGAAGGTTATTTCTCTGTGCATAGTGCTCAGAGTCTGGAACTGGACTGTGGGCTGCAGGGTTGCTGTAGGAGAGCTAAGTTTTACTTTAGTTGTTATTTGAAATATCTCAATTTACATGACAATTCTTAATCAATTTTCTGTGTTATACAAGAGAGTCTAGTTAACATTTAGCTTAGGGTTAGTTTGCAAGACTGGAAAGAGTTGAATTGACTTCAGATGAGACGGGAAGAAACCAAGGGATTTTTGTTCTGGTCCTCTGTCTATCTCTTTGATCCACAGTTGTCCCTGTATGAATCATAGTCAAATATTCAGGCTTTGTCTAACAGGTCAATTTCTTTTCTCTAAATTAGGCTGTATTATAAGGAAGCATCATATATCTCTGCCACTCCTGCTGTAAAGCTGTCTAATCTTCTGCCTCCAGATGCACACCATCCCTGCTCTTTAGCTTGAAAAATACTTTGTACTAAATATGTCTTTCAAAATGACAAACTATTTTTAATTTGTCCTACTATTATAGCGGATTGCCCCAAGGAACATATGGCATGATGGCTGCTGCCGTCTGTAGGATGCCCTAAGGAGTTCAATGGTGCATTTCAAAGGGTCTGATTGTGAACAGCAGAAAATGGCACAGAATCATAGAATGGCTGGGGCTGCCCCTTAATTCTGACCCATAAGATCTCAGCTCATTCTTCATCCACTGCCAGGCAGAGCTCAGTACATTCCGCTTAACAGAATCACCCATTATGAGCACTTGCTTCTTTTCCTGTTGTCCTCCATGATATGGGGGCTGGAAACTGAGGCAGAGGCCTGCTTTTGTGGGTCACAGGTCCAAGGTGCCTGGAGTTATTCAGCCTGGAGAAGAGGAGGCTCAGGGTGGACCTAATCACTTTCTACCTACCTTTTTATTTTCTATGTTACTACCTGAAGTATGGCTGTAGCAAAGTGGACGTCAGACCCCTTTCCCAGGGAACAAGTGACAGAATGAGGGGAAATGTCCTCAAGTTACAGTAGGGGAGGTTTAATTTGGATATTATAAAAAATTTCTTCATAGAAGGGTTGTCAAGCTTTGGAACATTTTACTCAGGGACTTACCTTTTCTCCAAGAGAAGGTTCTGGGCACTTGCTGAACCTACTGCCTGAACTGAAATCTCCTTCCTTACCAGTTTCATCTGGGTGAATGTAGAGCTGCATCAGACATAGAATCATAGAATCATTTAGGTCTGAAAAGACCTCAAAGATCATCAAGCTCAAGCTTTGACCTATCTCCGGGTTTTCTCTGTAGAAATGCTGGCTTTAATTGAAATAGACATTTTTAATCACTGGGTGAACTACATTCCCTAGACAAAATAATTCATGAACTATGAAAACTGAAAACCACACCTGATATATCCAAAGCAAGGAAAAATTAACATCCTTCAAAGAGATCAAAGAGCTAGACAGAGGACTAGAACAGGAAGTAAGAATCCAGAAAGTGCTAAGATAAAAAAAAATCAACAGACATTGCTGTCTATTCCTTTAACTCCAGTCCCTTCCTTTCTTCCTTCCTTCCTCAAGAAATGGTAGCTGAATCGGAGATGCTGGTTTGTTAGCTCCTGCATCTATAAACCTGAAATAATTCATTGAGTCTAAGGGATTTACATCTGAGCATAGTTAAGAACAAAATATTTTAAGGTAGAATAAGCTGTGAAAATAAACTCATATGTGAGTTGCACATAATTTAGTCAAAATAGGCAACCACACAGTGCATGTTAAAAATGTACATAGGTAATTCCTTTTCAGACAGTAAAGAAGATAAATGGCTTTCAGCAAAAGCATTAACTTTGCAAATTAGTTTCCATTACGAAATTTGCCTATACACAAACATAATTTTCATTTAAAAAATTCTTTTTGTTGGTGAAATTTTCTACTGTCTAAGTTTCCAAGTGATCCATTTAATTCTTCCTGTTCTTCAGTCTCTCTGGAAGCTCAATAGCATACTAAAAGACAAGGCAAAACAAAAGTTCTAAAATTATAAATAATTCATTTTATTTTGTCTCTCTTTGCTACAGTTTTGTGACATTAATTACTGGTGTTAACTAATTTCTTTCTTTTAAAAATATGGTTTAAAATCATAGAATCATAGAATGATTTGTGAAGGGGCCATAAAGTTCATCTCAATCTAACCCCCCTACTGTGTATGGGTAGGTACACCTTCCGCTATCCCAGGTTGCTCCAAGCCCCTTACAACCTGGCCTTGAACACTGGCAGGGTTAGAGCATTCACATATTCCTCGGCCTGTTCCAGTGCTTCACCACCCTCACAGTAAATAATTTTTTCCTAGTATCTAATCTAACCCCGCCCTCTTTCAGTTTAAAGTCATTCCCCTGTTGAGGAACACATCTGCTGCAGGTATCTCTGTTTGCAAGCCGCAGTTAGAGATGCAGATTCAGATGCAGACTGAGCTCTAGGTGGGAGCCCAGAGAGACAAGAGGCCATGAGCTGCCAACCCTTTGCATAACAAAGGGTACAAAAAATGGTGAACAGATGAATGGACAGAGAAAAACACAGCAGGAGCTGAAGACTTATGGGGATGAAGAAGAAGACTTGGGATGAAAAGCAAGCCTTGTGTAGGGCTAGCCTGTGAGGGTATGAAAGGGGTTCCTTTGGTGGGAGTTCTCCTCAGAGGCACCAGCTCCAGCTATTTCTGTGTTACTGTACCATGAATAAATGGCTTTATGGAACTAGACATGTGTCTTGTGGTGACTTTATGATGTGTATCTCCTATCTCCTGCTCTATGCCCAGACATGAATCCTGTGCCTTTCTGTGCCTTTAAAACTGAGTCCGAGAGAAAGAAAAAAAGCCAGGCAAACTTTTCGAAGCGGGTTTGTGTTCAAGGACTCCCCTGCATTCTGCCCAGCTGCTCTGCTTCTGCAGCAGGGAAGAGAGTTACATTCCTTTTGCTTTTTAGCTAGTTTCTTTTTAGCTAAAATATGGAGCCCTGGGACTTTGGTTTCTTCTTCTGCTCTTCTGGAACTGTTCAGAACACCAGAACATCAGAACTTCACTGGGAGGCCCTTCCTCCGAGGCCCGGGGGGGCCCACACCGAACCCCAGCTCCGAAGAGGAGAAAGCCACACCCACAAAGGACTCTGAAATCTACCCAGGTTCTCTCCACAGAGAGAGGTTTTATTATTTAGCATTATTCTTTTTTTTTTTCCCCATGTCTGTATACACTTTGCTTGTTAAATAAATAGGATTTTTCCTTTTTCACTTTCCTCTGAGGAACTTCTTCCTGAACCTGTTGGGAGAGGGGTGGCTGTAACCTCCCTTCAATCAGAGGACGTTCATTTCGGATCTTCCTCCAAATTTGTCTCAAACCAGGACAACATGTGAGATTTTGCTGTGGGAGACATGGAGGCAAACCAGTAAGGAAACCTGGTCTGACTGTGTGTGAGTGGGGTGTGCAGGGAGTCAAGGGGGTCACTGGAACCACCTGCTGTGAAGAGGCTTTGATGCCTTAGGTTTTAACTTTCATGTTTTTCAAATCCTATACTGCCTAGTGTGCAACTCTGAAGTTTCCTGTAGCCTGTTAACTTCTGCTCTCTCGTGCTAGGTAGACATAACAAAGCCTCTCCAGGCCTGCTTTCCAAGGACACTCAGACTGTCCTAGGCCCAAAATGTGTAAACCAACATCTTAAGAGGGGGTGAGCTTGGGGAAACTACATCATTAACTGAAGCTTTAACTGGAAAATTAACTCTGATATGCAAGTGAGCCAAACTTATAAAAGTGTGAAGAACTCATGACCTGTTGTCCATCTTGGGGTCCATCTTGGCAGTAGCCTCTGGCTCCCCAGGGTGTACCTTTGAAGGCCTTTCAAATAAATACCTACCTTTATTCCATTATTCTTGTCTAGTCTCTGTTTTTAAGTGGCCTCTCAAGGCATCAGCTTTGATCCCAGCAGTTTAAATCCCTCAGATTGTGTGACTGGCAGTGAGTCTCATGAGTGATCAGACTGGGAAGTTTTCCTTAACACCACCTTGTACTATCATTACATCCCCTCGTAAAAAGTCTCTCTCCAGGTTTCTTGCAGCCCCCTCTTTAGGTACTGGAAGGTCGTATAAGGTCTCTCTGGAGGTTTCTCTTGTCCAAGCTGAACAACCCCAACTGTCTCATCCTGGCTTCCTCTGGACTGGCCGACATCATTCTCATGCTGGTGGTTCCAGTGCTGCATGCAATTCTCCAGGCGGGGTCTCATGAGCGTGGAGTACAGGGAGACAGTCACCTACCTCAGCCTGTTGGCTTTCCAAAGCTTATAACCCTCCCCCTTATTGATTAGGAAATTAATGTCAGAATTTCAGGATCTGCTGGATTATAGACAAGTATTTCAAGTATCAGATTAGTCCTACATTATACTGTGACAGGATTCCCATTCTGGATTTCAGAAATCTTTGCCACTAGAAAATTTCACCAAAAGAAGTTGCTGTTTCAGAAAAAAATGTTTCTGAGAAAATTTGTGACCTGAATTACTTCCAAGTGAGATAGGAAGTTGTAACTCCAATTGCTTCTTTTTAGCATATCTTGTCTATGTTCCAATATATATCATGCTACAACAGTTCCACTTGCTCCTAGTCATAAATATATTCTGCTTTTTTTTGCGTCACTAGTACTTTATTCTGTTTTGTAAACCACCCTAAACTTTTCTTTTTTTTTTTTTTTTTTAATTGAGAATTTTTGTTTAATTTGTTTTTGAATAGTTTGAAATATTCAGGAAAATATCTTCATGAGTTTTGGAGAACAAGCAAAAAAATTCATTAACCTTCAAAATAATTGATGTGCTTTCCAGGTTACTGATGTATTAAGACACTTTGTGCACCTGTTCCAATCATTAGTGATATATTGTTCCACAGTAAGCACTCATTTCATCTTAGTTAAACAATATTATTTAGTTGGATTGATTATTATTTGCAAAAGCTTGCTAAATTAGGATCTGTTACTTTTTTTACTATGCATTTAAAAAAAATATATATTTGAAGCAATAAATTGTGAATATAAATTTGCCTGCAGATATTTTACGAAACAATTTTCATGTGCAAACATCTGCACTGAAGGTCTCCAGTGTAATACTGAAGATCTTGTCACTGAAAAACATCAGCCCAGAAATTTCATCTAATCATGAGTAGTCTCTCCAAAAAATAATTTATCACACTTTGATGAGCTTGCATACTGAAGTCATACTCTTAAACAACCAGAAATTTAGGACTCTGGAAGGAAACCACAAGACAGCTGTTCAAATAAAGTTTCTTGGAAACTGGCAACCATTATATCTTTACAGTTGCTTTAATACATGCACTGAAATCAGTGATTCTCTAGAATTATCTAGAAGGATCAGACCATTGCAAAGTTCCTTTTAACATGGTGGTAGCCAAAATGAACCAGTTCTAAACTGCCTTCTCAGTGAAATAAGTACTACCCAGCAATTGTCAAGTAGTAATTTTTTATTCTGAGTAAATAAAGTTCAAGTTTGTCTGACTGTAAAGTCTGGAACTGTCTGACTCAACAGAAATGCCTGGATCTAAGATAGAGAAAGAATATTTTCATTTTGGGTGCAATTTTCAAGGTGAGTTAGGACTCAAGTGCTGAGATTGTGCTGTGTGAAGCCTGATCTAAGATCTACTGATCCTGTGAATCTACATAGTACAGTGTCAGCCAGCAGATTAGTTTAGGACCTGAAAGCTGTGCTACAGTGTCAGGTACTTATTAGAAAAGGTCCAGTGTTACGCATGTTCCTGTTCTGTCCCAGAGCCAGCTCTGAATGGAGTCCCTGTAATGACAATAATATTATTTTTTTCAGCACTGTGATTTTCTTTAATGGTTTCCGAAAGAATAGACGTTGAAATTATAGCAGGAAATTGGTTTGTTGTATTGTAGCTGTCAGTGTCAGGGAGTAGTGTTCAGATAATGTTTCCCAACTTTGGGACTCTCATGTACATAAAGAGACATTCCACTTCAATCTGTCATATTTGTCAATCTGACAAGGAAACAAGTTTGTCAGAATACCCAAAAATCACTTTGATACAAGCCAAGATTTAAAAGAAGAATCTTTAATCTACCAAATCAGGATGAAATGGTGGTTTGCAAAAGAAGAGATGAAAACTCAATTATAGATTTTACTTACCAGTTGCCTTAATCCTTACCTTCTCAAGTGCTGAACTGCTTTTGGAAATTTTCTTGAGTTCATGTTTCTTGTTTGTTCAAGATGTACTGAGAAATCTACTCCTCTCCCAAGTCAAGCCTGAATTATCTCACTTTGAATTTTACTTGTCCTTCATAAGAAATGGAAACAGCTTTCTCTGCCTGGAAAACAATAACATCCCACAGCAAAATCACTACCTAGATCCATCTTCTCATCCTTTCTTCATTTATGAAGCTGTTGCATGAGTTTGAAACACTGCTTTTGGACTGTTGACTGTCTTCTGTGTCCTCCCACCCGCTGCTTCCCACTGCACTCAGCACCTTTCAAAGCATAATGAACATTCAGATGATGATAAAACACTCTCAGGGTTCTAAAAGCCACCCATTTTTCTTTAAAGCACATATGTCAAAGAAAACCAGGGGTCTCTACATGCAAGCCATGATCACATAAACATTCCTGTGTTCAGACACAGAATACTTAATTTATCATGGTCATTTAATTGATTTTTTAATTTTAATCTTAATTTTAATTTTAATTTTTATATTTATTTATTTATTTATTTAAATACAAAGAAATCTGTTTGCAAGATTTAAGAAAATGGCTTAAAAACAAAGATATAGCACTTTGTCCACTGGGTTCTTCTTGTTCTCAGATCAACAGCTCTCGGTTGTTCTAAAGATGCACAAATTCTGTGCCAATGTGTCTGATTTTGAGGGCTTTTTCATGGGTCTTCTCTTACCAAAACTAGTTTCATACATGTGCTCTCTACTTGTTGGGTCTCTGCCTGCCTGGCCCATTCTCAGCTCCCTGAACTTTTCTCAGCCCCCTGAACTTTCCTCAGCCCATTCTGCAAAGTCCCACTCAAGCCACAGTTCTGTAAGAACTTAGAACTTCTACCCTGGCACTGTGGTTTTCTTAAAACTGATAACATGCGCTTAGTAAATTAAGAACAAACAGAAGATACATTTTATATATATATATATATATATATATATATACACACACACACACACATTTTGCTACTGCCACATTATATGAGAAATTTTAAATTCATCCTTTTCTTCCTAGATTACTCAAGCTTATTTTTCTGTGTTTGCAGAGTTCATTTATGACTTTTAGCATTAAGTCTTTCTTGTTAGAAAGGGTGTCCTTGTCCCCCATAATCCATGCTTTCTCTTAGTTTGGGCAGTTCTTCCTCACAATATTTGTGGGAATTAGAAATACCTATTCTGTGAATCCCAAACAGCCTGAGGCAAGCAATAGCATCTCCAGGTGTGTTCAATGGCTCAGCTTCATTGCAGCTAACTGGGTTTTGTGATGAAAGCCTTTTGGATGTGATATGTATGCTTGATATACAGTACACCTCTCCCAGATTCAAAGATCTTTGAATTCATCAGCATCCTAGCAGACACATGGAGAGATTTGGATTTCTTCTTTTGACATATGTGCCTAATTTCTGTTTAAGTTGTATTTTAAGCTCCTATGTCATCTTTGGTATCTCATCTTAAGTCCTGTACCAAAACTGACAGAAGGAATCTCTAATTAATTTGTGAAGTACATAGAAACCTTCTGAATCTCACTCCAGGCTCTTTTAAAAAAACTTTTTTTTCCCCTTCAAAATCAAAAATTTCCAAAGAAAGGTTTGCAGAAACTTTTTTGAGTGGTCACACAATTCCACTTTGTGTATTTATTTTGTCTCTGCTATCTCCTCTCTGCTGTGGTTATTGTACAAACCTCTAATACTCCACTGGCAGGTGTTTGCTTCCAATTTCAAGAAGTTAAACTCTTCCATCTCTCATGCCTGAAGGCAAAAAATAAAATCGCTGAACAGCTTATCCAAGAACTGCTTTTTGCTGAGACAGCTCCCCTTGTTGTCTGTTCCAGACAGGAACTCAGGAATTGGTATTGTAATACATTTAATAAGACAATGAACTTTGGTTTTTGTGTCAGCAGGGAAAAAGGGTTTTTTCTTTCTGCTAATCACCATCTGGATTAATTTCATTTGCCAGAAATCTTCACCTGTGATCAAAAGCCAGGAGTAGTGTTATATCTTTGCTTCCAAAGCAAAGTTTTATATATTAGGTAATACATGAGAGAGTATTGTATGCCTTCCCTGAATCAGAAAGCTACTCATAGTATTTGCTAAATGTAAAGCCAAAAATACAGCATTATTTGGGACAATTCTGGCAAACAGATGCTCAGTTAAAGAGGGGAAACCATTTCAGAGCATACTTTAGGACAGATTCTCCACAAGAACACCTTTAAAACCAGTTTCTGTCTTAACTTTTTTGCTAAAAAAGGATGTTTTTCCTTTTCTGGCAGTTTGAACGGTCTGAATATATTGGCTTAATCCCTTAATTTATCTAATGGTAGTCTATCTTCTACAGGAAGACCCTTGAGGCAGACACCATCTATTTTGTTGGTATATTCCAAATGATGATACTGTAATATTTACCTCATAAACTGCTTTAAAGAAGGAGAAAAGCAGTAGAAAAAAAAAATACATTTAGGTTGGAGTGCCCTCTGTCCACACATATGCTGAGAACAGGGAAAAGCAATTCAGCCACAAGGGCCCAGAGACATCCAGAATTCAGCTGTGACAGTTCATGTTTCTGAATCTCCAAAGGAAATTCTCACTGTGGGTGCTTTGCCAGGCAGACTGAATGCACACATCGTCCAAGAACTGAGTCAATCTGAGCACAGATGAGTCAGGAAATTATAAATATAGGCATTAAGGATTGCCTAAAGGACTCTGTCTGTCTGGAAGTGAGACTGAACTATTTGTTTCCTGTCCCAGTGTCGGTGTCATTTGGACACAAACTCGCACGTTGCTGCTTTCACCTAAATCTGAGGATCAGCCAGCTATTAACTCAAAACCTACTCTGCTGCTCGCTGTGAAGACTCCTCACTGTTCACTCACTGGCAGGGTTGTGAAGTGTTTATAGACGAGCTGAGAAGCTGCAATTCTCCTCCAGCTCTGCAGCTCCAGGAGATGCTCACTGCATATCGTGGTTATCCCTCCGAGACTGAGAAACCATCTCTGAAAGAAGATCTGAGGTGAGAAAGCTACGTAAATTCAGGAAAGTAAAACAAGCTGAGAAATATCCAAATGCTGTACTTGAGTAGGTCTAGCAGTCAGATAGGAAAGATTACATATATATCTGTTTTGTTTGCAAGTTAGCGCTAATACTCAATGTATCAACCAAAATTGTATTATTTTTTGTATTATTTTGTTAAGTAAACAACTTTTTGTTTTTCTAAGAGAGCAGTAGACAATCAACAGGGGAATTATTCATACCTAAATTTCAGACATAGATTTATATGCAGGCATGGTTACGTGAATGCACATATGTTTCAGGTTTAGCTGCACATGATGCTTTATGAGAAGTCCTCAGCAGAGATAGTTCCAGCTTGTTCCTCAGAGGAAAAAGGAGAATAACATGCCAGTTGCCTGACCCTCAGCAAATCTACGTATTTTGAAGTTTAGCAGTTACCTCAGTAGGGTCCCCAAATTCCTGCTGGTCTCTATAGCTGATATAATAGAAATAATATTGCTGTGAAAAGTGTCACGTGGAGGTGCCAATGTTTCATCTCAAATGTAGCGCTGTGTTTTAGCTTGAAGAAGCGACTGCTGTCATCCATTCTTGTCTGAATGTTAGAAGTCTCTCTTACAAAGAAATATGACTTGAAACATAGCAGAGAAAGATGATGCTTCTTTTTGGGAAAGCAAAACTGTGTGTCTAAGGCTGAAAAATATTTCTTCAGTTCCATATCAAGACTTTTGGGTTCTTGGCTACCATCTTGGTTAACAGAATAGGAAACAAAATGGACATACAGACAATTCCCAATGTGTGAGTTGTTCTGGTTTTTCAACTTGAGCACTAGCAGCAATCTCATCACAGTTTCTTTGGGAGAGCAAGGTGCTAGAAGCAGATGTAGTATTCTTTCTCCTTCCTATAACACAGTTCGTTTTTCTGAGGTAATACTAATCAGAGATTCTGTATCAGGGCCTGCAGGAAAAATACATGAGATGCTGTCTATACAGCTGAAGAAAAGAAGGGAGCAAAGGATGTAAGAGCAGACAAATGTTTCTGCAACGGTGGGCAGAGCAGAGGTTACTCAGAGGGAATTCTAGGAACTACAGCAGAGTTATTAAGATCAGCTGAGAGAAAACGGAATTAAATGGTTGGCTTGAATTGAACAGGGCTGAGAGGATTATTATTATTATTTTAATTGAAGACACCTGATATATTTCTCCAGCCTGGAGAGATATCATATATCATAGTGCCAAAGTTCATTTGTATCCACATTTATTTCTTCATAGATGGTAGCATCTCTCATTTAAATAACCATATGTATAAGTCACATTTATATGATGTATTTTGTGCAGTGACCATAGGGAATGCAGAGTCCCTGAGAAGCAATTGGGTGTTCAGTCTATTCATTCCCTCAACATACAGATGAAGACCATGCCATAACTGCACATGGATTGAGGTTTCACAGGCATCTCTGGCTTAGGTGGGGGGGGGGGGGGGGGGGGTTTCACTGATACCTCTGTTTCATACCACTGAATAAGACTTTTATTAACTCCAGTTGGAAAAATCCATAAGGCTGCCAATATTCATTTTGCACCAAGAAGTGGTTTACTTTCGAATGTGACATTTTTAGGTGCCACCAGATGTCACTAGCGGTAGTTTTAGGTTTTCCTTTGGATTAAAGAGGGTGATTTTCTGTGGAGAAGTGCTCTTTGCTAGCAGTGATACAGTTCACATTAGAAACCCAGAGCAACCACCAGAAGAGACAGTTTGGCCTTTGCCTTTGAAATCCAGCTACGAATCTTCCATACACAACTACTGTTTTTAGTTGCACTTATGCCAGAAAACAAACCTTGAATGATTCTAAAATTTAGCAACAGATGCATTAGGCGCCTGAGTCTTACACAGGCACTGAGCTAATTACCAGTTATCAGCTGATCAATTTGCCTGAAGGCTTGAGTTTTGTATTCCCATGGTTAAGAATGGAGTTTACTTCCTTATTTTTCATCAGACCTAGCACTCCCGCATGGATTTTGGCTCAGCCAGAGGGAGATTTATCACTTTGCACTATTTCTTGGCCAGTTTAGACCAGGAAACCTGTTTTTTAAAACCTTTGAGTGCTACAAGCTCCAAATGAAGGCAGTGGGAACTCCAGAGAGAACAGCAAATATTTAGCAAAGCCTTGAATTCTGACCCGGCAATTTCAGGGGAATTAAATTTAAATTCAGTTTAGAGCTTTCAGGGAAGCAGGACATATAGAAATGAGAAAAAAAAAAAAATAAAGCAAGAACAAAATAACAAAATTTTTCTTGTAAGTTAGGAGTTACATCCTCTATTTAGACTTCAGTCTTTTCTATACCTGTGCCCCTGTATTTCTCCTTAGAGTAAATACTTGGTTCTTCTTGTTTTGTTTTGTTATTTATTTTTGGAACTTTGAAAACTCACAGAAATTCATTCTGAAAAGTAAGAAATAACCCTATACACATTTTATTATATATACTGGGTGTTTTGCACAAATCTGTGAGTGCCTGTGTCTGGCTGGTTAATTGCTACCATTCTGGCAGTGATTGATAGATAAATGGGCATTATAGCACACATTTTTCTGACAGTAAAAAGTAAGTTCCTCATCAACTCTATTTGTACAACTTTGTGTGAAACAGCCGAAGAAAAATGGTCTCACATCCAGTCTTACTGAGAGATGCCAACACTTCCCATTGTACTTTTGTAAGTGCTAGGAGTAAAAAGCAAGAATTAATAATCCTGCAGCAATGTTCTTAGAAGCAGGAAAGGCTTTCCTAACGTATGCCATTTTGAGGTTTCTTGGACAACCCTAAGCAGTCACATTTCATCAGGCTTGGGTACAGCTGTTACTATTTCAGATGGGCAGAACACACTCAGGATCTGGGCCATTCTGAACAGCATTCTTTAGTGGTAAAGTCGAGGGGGAAACTTGCACTGCAGTTTTTATTGACACATTTCATTTTCCATCAATCCCTGATTTTTAATGTGGTTTTGTTGGTTTTTGTTTGTTTGTTTGTTCGATTGTTTTTTTTTTAATTAAAGTGAGTGTATTCCATAGCCAGAACAAAAAACTTTTGCACCTGAGGATATGGTTTAATGGTGAACATGGTGGTGCTGGGTAGACATTTGGACTTGATCTTAAAGGATTTTTCCAATCTTTACAACTCAATGGTTCTGTTAACTAGGTTTCCTAGATCTGAACTAGAATATATTGTTCAGACCCCACTGAACAGACTTATTCCAGATGAAATTTTGGATTTTACTCCTTAGGAATGTCACCTTATCTCTTTTTATTCAGGTTTCTCTCAACTAGTTGAATAATATTCATCCATTCTTGGAACAGAACCAGTAGATGTTGGGGTGTCCTGGCAAACCTGCCAGCCTAGGGCGTGGGGGGACAGACCTGCGCCTGGGAAAACCCCCTCGGTTTATGGTATCTCTATACAAATGTGCATTGGTTCACACCAGTTCCCCTTCCCCTCGGTTTTATGATATCTCTATANCGAGACCCGGGAGAAGCAAGCAGCCTCCAGCCAGACTGCTGCCGGGGACGAGCGAATATACACCTCCAGCTTCCTCCAGCGTCTCCGTTCTCGCCTTCCTTTGTTCCTGGGGTCCCGGGGGGTCCAACCCAAATCCCCGTGGATGTCGCTGTCTCACCCTAGAGAGGGATCCGGCAGCCAGATAAGGGAAATACA
Source organism: Struthidea cinerea (assembly GCA_013397865.1). Lineage (NCBI taxonomy): Eukaryota > Metazoa > Chordata > Aves > Passeriformes > Corcoracidae > Struthidea > Struthidea cinerea. The sequence continues at coordinate 105,022 of VZTI01003579.1, forward strand.
GTCAGCTTGGCCGGCTTTTAAAGTGTGGTCTAAAATCTGCTATTTTGCTGAGCTAGTTTGGGACCTCGCCCCCGAACTAGCCAGCCACGGCAGGCAGACAAAGACACAAGTAGATTTTTTTCTTCACTCAAATGTACTGATTAGTCAAAACATGATACTTTGTAAGAGTAGTGTTTCAATTTTAACAAAATTATACATGAAAAATTAGAGATCCTTTTCATTTTTGTTGAAACATTTCACTTCACTATTATGTTATTGTCATAGGCTGAGCAATAAACTTTAAATGTAATTCTTTTTGTGTTATGGAAAAACTCTTTTTATCAGACCATTCTAATATTTACCGAGTTACTATTTATTTCCCTGTAACAATCACAGGAAAAATCTTGGTGTCTTCTATTTCAAATTAGGATGAAAGAAAGTTCAAAATGTAACAACTTTTTTTAGATTTGGTCTTCTGGGACTTTGAGATGTTCTGCTTTGAAAAGTAAGTTGGTGGAATAAAAACATGGCATAAGATATTAAAAATAATCTTTATTCATATTCCATTAAACAGACGGTAAGGCTCTCTTCATAGTCTCTGAGCTCCATTTCATATCAGGATGCACTTATAAACTCATTAGAAAACATTCTGTGCATGGTGAAAGTCCTTTGAATTCTTTACTGGAGACTCAGGTCACTCTAAATGCGATTACATGAAAATGCATAAGAGTAGAGCATCGCATCAACTTCACTTACTTGGTTTTGACTCAGTAACAGTAAATTAGTATTCATGATGGACTCTTGACAAATAGGTTTATTATCAACACATGCTGTAAACATAAATCAGGTGGATATCAATAAAATTGTATTTTTGTTCTAGTCATGTTTACAGATCTTCCTTTGAAATGCCACATAAATACTCCAAACGCTTGCAGGAAGCTTGCCACTCATGTTATTAGTTTTCTCTGGCTTAGAGCACTGACACTGATCATTTTCTGACAATGTTTACCAAAAACAAAGCTGTCCTATTGATCAAACTTTCTCTCTTTTACACTCCTTTATGTCCATGAATGCCTTACATCACTTTGCCTTGAGCCAAATGGAATTATAAACATGAAGCACACAACAAATGATATAAATAACCATTAAGGTTATGGTTTGATGTCACAAATGACAGCAACAGATCACTGCAGGAATTTGAGAGAATCAGTACTTTTATATTTCAGGAGAAAATATTAAAAAGAAAAAAAAGCAAACCAACTACCCAAAACATTTTTAGTTAAAGTTTGTCTGTTATGAACCCCTGAAGTCTGGATTGCTCAGTTTCAGGAGAATGCATTCTGCCAGCCTCTGCATGCTGACTCACACTGTAGTCGTAGGGCATAATTATCACAGTGAATTATATCTGCAGAGAAATGCGTTTTTTTGTCTGCAGTGCGAATAGGACAAAGAGTGAAAAGCAGAATCTGTCCCAGAGTGATTTGTAAAACCTCAGATTGATTTCTTTGAAAGAGCAGCATCAGTCAGTTGGTGAAAAGCAAGTGTCTAAAACTGCACTCTCAGCTAGCTTGGGGTTTTTCCTTCCATTATACTGACAACATTAGAGACTTTTATACTCCATGATGATTCTACTTTCTTTGCAAACCATGCATTTATCACCCTGCCTTGGGATAGACTTTATCTAAGGCTATATTTAAAGAAATCTTAGTTTTTAGCAAACAGTAAAATAAGAGGTTTGGATCTCCAGAATGGACTCCTAATTTATGGAATATGTATTTATTTGAATAGTTTCTGCTTTCTTTTATTTTTCCTTCCCCTTTAAAAAAAAACCCTTAAGTTTTGGGGAAGAAAATTTGTGTTTGTCAGGCCAGCTACTGAAGGAGACTTAACTCTGCCAGTGTTTTCACTTTTTTCTTTTTTGCTTCGGTTCTGTGACTCATGAGACATACACTGACAAGTAAGTGACCTTGCAAAGATATCATAAATGTTGTTATTTTAAATTTGATTTTTCCCTGGTATTTTTTTCTTACATAAACATCTGTTTTTGGAGACTATTATTTATGACTGTGACCTCATTTGCAAAAATCCCAGTGGAGGAAAGCCTGCAATAACATTTATAGTTTCAGAAAGTTTTTCATAGAACAGGTAGCTTTCTGAATTTGGACTTCAACCTGAAGTAGTCTAAAGGTAAATCAATCTGCTTTGTATCTAATTTAAGTTGCCACTTAATCAGTTTGGAAAAATAACAGACTCACAGAGTTTTTAGGATTGGCAGGGGCCTTTGGAGATCATCCTGTCCAAGCCCCTGCCAATGCAGGGTCACCTACAGAAAGGGACATAGAAACCATCCAGGTGGGTTTGGAATGTCTGCAGAGAGGGAGACTCCATGACCTCCCTGGGCAGCTGTTCCAGTGCTCTGCCACCCTCAACAAAAAGAAGTTCTTCCTCATTTGTGGTGGAACTTGTGTTTTAGTTCATGGCCACTGCTCCTTGTCCTGTTACTGGGCACCACTGAAAAGAGTTTGTCACCATCCTCTTGGCACCTGCCTCTGAGATACTTAAATGCATTAATGAGATCCCCTCTCTCTCTTATCTTGTCCTGACCGAACAGGCCCAGCTCCCGCAGTGTCTTCTCATAGAGGAGATGCTCCCGACCCCACATCATCTTTGTGGCCTCCGCTGGACCCTCTCCAGTAGCTCCTTGTCTTTCTTGAACTGTGAAGCACTAAAGTGCACACTATACTCCAAATGTGACCTCACTAGGGTCGAGTAGAGATGATGTCCCTATGTTAATTTATTTTTTGATTGATTGATTGATTGATAGAGAGAGAGATAGATACATAGACAAGCATACAGATCTAGAGGCCTAATTTTTCTCACTTCTTCATCTTATAAAAAAACTATGATTAAAAAAATTCTAATTCTATATATCCATTAAAAAAGACACTGACTGTCTCTGGAACAGAAAGGAAAAAGTAAACTGGAGCATTAAATAAGAATGAGTTAGAAGCAGAGCTCATTGGGATTTATCTTAAGAGGATACAAAAATGAGTCAATATTATACTGTGTAAAATAAGATGATATTTCAGCAAAAAAGAAGGTAACCTCAGCAAAACCAGTCATTTTAAGCTTCAGAACTTTGTGCTGCCTCAGAGCTGAGAGAGGTCCAAAACCAGAGCTTCTATTTGAAATATTGAGAAATACAAGTAAATAAATACGTGGAGGTCAGCATTCATTTTGCAAAACTGTTAATGGACTGTTTACTGTAATGTCTGAGACAGCAATATGTTATGAAGCTTGAAATGTCTCAGAATGTATTTCTGACTGGACTGCGCTTCCTGATAGGAAATCTGCTTTGCCTTCCCTTTACTATGCTTAGTCCGTGGCACCAATTTTTTATCAAGCAGTTTGACTACAGATGGAAATGGTTCCTAAGTGCTTAACTGCTGCACTTTTAAGGAAAACAGGGTTAAATTGTCCCTTTGGGGCACAGTCATACTCTTTCTGTACTAGTCAATATGTGGGATAAGCTATTATCTAGCTCTCACTTTTCCAAGAACACGATTTGGAGATGTGGTTATATCAAAACTTCTTTTCCAGTTCTGTATAATTTTCAGAGTATCACTCTTCTCTGTCTTTCTTTTAAAACTATAATATATTTTATAATGTTTCAGAGAATCATATTCTCTGCAGTGCCAGTGCTAGGCTGGAGGACTTCGGTGGGGAGAAAAGTCATGCAGAACACACTGGGAAGAGAAGGTCAGGGATACTTAGCTGCTGGGAATGGCTGTCACAGAATCTTTCAGGTGATCCTGCTGGAATGCTGAGAAGATTAGCAGTCACAGAGCCTCCATGTTGGCCCTACCTAGCCCAAGAGCATTGTCCCTTTTTTTTCCTGTTTCTCCATCCATACCCCATCTGCTACCAGATCCATCAGTGCTATTCCTGAGTCCAATCTCACAACACATCTGGACTCACTGAAACACCCAGAGGTTTCAGCACTGTGTTGTACAGCACTCCCAGTCCTGGGAACACAGTGCAGGGACACCACAGGCACCTTGCTCAGAGCCAGAGACAAGTTTTTACTTTGAATTAAATTAGTTCTCAGACCACCACAGATGTATAATAGTGGCATGTGTAATAGAGCTCCTGCTCTGAGAAGGACATAGATCTGTGCAAAAAAATTTTAGAGAGGGTCTGTGCAAATAGAAGAGGCACAGAGTAAGGTGGGAGAGGGGGATGGACCCTCCTTACTCAGGCTTTTGCAACACTTGAGTCTCTTTTCAATACACTGTAGCTGCACAGTGGGCATCATCCTTGAGCAGTTCAATCTAGATTTAACTCCAGAATCCACCAAAGGCACCTTTTTTATAAAATTATATTGGGTTTGTGGGGCAAATTTTTGTCAGCAGTGAACTACAGGGGTGGCTTCTCTGAGAAGCTGCCAAAAGCTTCCCTCATGTCTGATGGAGCCAAAGCCACTCCAGGATGGACCTGCCACTCGTCAGGGTTGAGACCATCAGTGACGGCTGTAGCATTTCAGGGACAATATATTTAAGAACAGAGGGAAAAGAAACCCACCCTGTGCAACACCAGCATCAGTCAGAAGAAAAGAGTGGAAATATGTGAGAGCAACAATCCTGCAAACTCCCAGGTCAGTGAAGAAGGAGGGGCAGGAGGTGCTCCAGGCCCCAAAGCAGAGATTCCCCTGCAAGCCTGTGTGAAAACCATGGTGCAGCAGCTGTGCCCCTGCAGCCATGGATGTCGATGGGGAAGAAGAGATCCACTTGCACCTACACTGGAGCAAATGGATGCCTGAAGGAGTCTGTGACCTTGTGGGAAGCCTGTGCTGGAAGAGGTTCCTGGCAGGATCTGTGGCCCTGTGGGTGACCCAAACTGGAGCAGACTGTTCCTGAAGGACTGCATCTCATGAAAGAGACCCACACTGGAGCAGGGAAAGAGTGTGAGGAGTCCTCTCACTAAGGGGGAAAGAGCAACAGAGGCAATGTGTAGTGAACTGACCAAAACCCCTATTGCCCATCCTCTTTTCAGATTTAGTTGTTATTTCTCATTATCCTAATGTGATTGAATTAAATTACCTCCCCCAAGTCTAGTCTGTTTTGCCCATGACAGCCACTGGTGAGTGATCTCTCCTGCCCTTATCTCAACCACAAGTCTTTCACTATATTTTGTCTCTCCCGTCCAGCTGAGGCAGGGATTGACAAAGAAGCTTTGGAGGGAACCTGGCATCCAGTCAGGGTGGACCCACCACAAAAGTATAATCATAAGTCATAGGGTTTATAATAGCAGCCAGTGCAGTACTTTAAGACCAGCCTCCCAATTTTATTGGAGTTGCTACCTGACCTAAAAAGTATCTGCCCTCATCCAGGAGTGGCAGGAGAGTGCAGGAACAACCCCAACTCGAAGGGGTGCCTCTGGATGAGAGCAGGCTGGTGTCCACTTGGCTCAGGGCGCTGATGGGCCGATTTTCTCTGATCAGGAGATCAAGCTAAGCTCTGCTGGTGTGTGTTTGGGTTGTTAGATTCAGTGTTCTGAAAAATCCCTTTATTTCTATGAGGTGGCACCCAAAAGAATAAGATCTTTAGTGACATTTTACCTCTTACATCATGTGTAGAATAAGTGGGGAAGCTCTTGCCAACTCATACTTAAATGCAGGGAGCTGCACTCTGAGTTAGCGTATTTGGAGAGAAACATTACACAGGAGAATTCCTAAACTATAAGCTTTTTTTTTTCTTTTTCTAATTATTATAACAAGTGCAGTTTCTAAAATTTTAATTATTTGTACTGGTTCACATTTCTCTAGTCAGTGTACTGTATTTTATTAAATAATGAAATCAAGGTTTATGTTTCCTCAATACTGACATTCAGCTGTTTAATCTGCAGAGAGGTGGAAAAGAGCCTACTATTTCTCATGTTAATTGTAATGTAGGAGGATTAACTAAATGCATATTGGCTTCTTTTTATAACCTTTTTTTTTAAACCATTTCGTTAGGTATTTGAATCTCCTTGTAGGGCTTAGTGAATAGTTTGGTGAACAATTTATCCACTACAACTGCTGCTTTGTTCTAATTAACACTAGTCATAGTCATTGCTTCAAATCTGAAAATGGGGATTATATTAATATTTACAATTACTCTTATATTACCAAAGAAACAGAGAAATATTGGTCTGGAAGAGGTCTTATGTGATCCTATGTCCCTCCAGACTTTGCAATTGCTATTAGATGCTAACATTATTTAGAGGTATCTATTTTATTCATCTACTAAAAACAGATTTCAAAATATTCCTTAGCATCTCCTAACAGATTTGTCCTGATTTGAAAATGACAAAACCCAAAAAGTAACATCGAGATATACAGAGAAAATTGCCAGTGTCTCTTTTCCTTTCAAAAACAGCAATCTTGGTGTTTATTTCTGGACAGTCTTGGGAAAACCAAATACTAACCTACTTGGAAGAAAATAAAGCCTTAGCAGTTGGCCAACAGAAATGAAATCTAATGGAATGGGGTCTAATGGAAAAATTACTTCTGAATCCAGTTGTAACAAGCACGTTAACTTTATATATCTGAGCAAGGCACATCAATCAGACAGCCAACAAATTATCAACATTAGAAGTATCACCATAATCCAGCAAATTTGAATTTTTCAATTGCTTATCTGAATGGTTCAGGACAGGTGCAAAATACCCCACCACATTTATTTTATGGAGGATGCTTAAAATTTATTTCCAGTTGTGCCAGGAGTGTTTTTCACTTAATCCACTATTTGTCCAAAAAATAAGCAAAAGAAATCCATTAGTTGCTTACATTGATCTCTAAAAGGGTTAATATTTACACAGGAATACACAGAGTTTCTACTCTGAACATTGTAAATTAGACACATGTATTTCTGCCTTTAAAAGTCATCCCCGTGATCCAAAACTCTGAGAATATTTTGTACCAGTATTAGCAAAATGCAGAGCCTCTGTGAGGTACATGCAGGCTCATAACTGGCTGCCCCTCATTCTGTCCTTCTGCTCTGCTTGGACAATGGTCATGACAAAAGTCAAAAATCCGATAGGAGGGATATTTCTTGAGCCGGCTGAAGTTTTTCACATTTTCAAGTAATAGGATCATTAGGGATGATACTCAAGGCTATAGAGAGGTAAGGTTTAGGGAGAGGAAGAATCTTTTATTAACTCAACTTTTTGGTTTCAAAACCAGACATGCTTCAGGCATACAAACCTTTTTCTTGTGCCCTGGAAACTGGTCTCTTTTTATAACTGTATCAGCTAGTTTAATAAAAGATATTGCTTCTCCCTACAAACCTTGTCTTTCAGGTTTTAAGACACATTAAAGCAAGTGAGTTCTGCCCTGCTACGAGCATTTCACAAAATTTTTATTTCAAAGCAATAGTCAGCAAAATGCTCTAACTTCAGCAATTGATACAGACACACAAAAATGTTGACTTTACATTCCTTTATATCTTTAGCCTCCACATTCCTACTTTATCCTCTTCATGCCTGCTTTCATCGTTCTCTTCTGCTGCTTTTACAAAGTGAAAGTACTAATTGCATGATCCCTCCATCTTATTGATACAGATTAAACCCAGCGGTGGTAAGTCTAGTGAACTCAGTGGGATCTTTCTTAACAATTTCTGCAAATTAAATAATACTTGTTCCTGTATATGATATCAGTAGTTGCACTTCACACACATTTACCTATTTCCATGCTTTTTATTTAGACATACTTCAAATAAATATTTTTTAAAGCTACCATCAGAAATATTTTAAAGTGACACATGAAAATAAGCCTGAAAAATACCAATTGGAGAAATGTCATGAGCCATCAAGCTTAATTTCTTTCTGAAGTAATAATAATTCCATAATACTTTTCCTCTCTTCTTAACCTATGTTCTGCTATTTCTCTCCAACTCATTGTACTATTCCTGTCCCACGATTCTCACTTGCCCTAATTATATTTATTACTTATAGCTGGAGAATAATTATGAGTCAAGTATGTGGGAAAATTTTAATTAATGCTAATTTTACATTTAGATTTTTTCTGTGTACACATATATAAATAATCATACGCAGTTCTGGAGTTACAGAATTTTTTAACCCAAAAGCAAAAATACCCAAAATCCCAGTCTGGGATTAAAGCATCAGTTTGGACAGCTGGAAAGTGAACATTGCACCATTTAAAAATGAGACAATTCAACATATCACTGGGAAGAGCAGATGGGAGAGAAAATTCAGTGGTCTGGTCTCTGTCACAGAAGCTATGCACTTGGTTTTTGAAAGTGTTTAAACAGCAATTGTCAAAGACACAACATGAATGTTCTCCTTTTGGGAGCTCTGTGTGGTAGGAGATGATAAACTGAGGTGCTTTCCTTTCCCACAAGACTCTCCTTTGTCCGTGTCCCTGCCCCAACATGCACTGTCCATGACAGAGCAAATGACTCCCAGCTGCACTGGGAACAGACACTGGGCTCCTCTAGCTCATGGCACAGAGGCTTTGACACTCTGCAGGGTTACTCTTTGTGCCTCTAGGCCTCAGCCTGGTCTTTTCTTCCACAGTATCCAATGACCAAAAGTGGGATTCATCTGATCAGATGTAGGAACCTTCTATGGGATAGTCATTTAGACTCTTTATGATCACCAAAAAGAACGGGACACTTCAAGGATGAAATTTTTCTTAATCTAAAACTGGGGTTTGATAGGGAATTTTATGAATTGCATCCTAAAAGTGCCTTATTCTCACCACTGCCTATAGTGGGCACTTGGTTTGACTGTCTTGTAGACAAGTGTCTTCAACCCAACCACATACCCGGAGATATAGATGGATAGGACATCTCAAATGTACTGGGTCAGGGGATAGTTCCATTAGTGGTTCTGGAAGTCACACTTCAGTTTTACCTAAGCAGTATTTTAAGCTCATAAGTGCTCTATTTGTTCTTGTTTTAGCTAACTAACCTCTTTACACACTTCTGAAAAGCTGTGCAGGTGTCTGTCCTCACCTTCGAAAATTTGGTTCTTAAGACCTTAAGTCCAATTCTAAATTGTTTCTAAATTGTTTCTAAATTCCTAAGTTTCTACTGAAAATGTTAGTCCTGCAACTAACATTTATATAACATTATTTTGAAGAGAAATTACTAAATGCTCTAATCTCGTCTCATAGAAATGCCTTCATCTACTCCCAAATAAAATGGGGACATCTAAAATGTGAAAGCCGATTGACTCTCAGTTATGCTTAACAGCACTCTTTTTGCTTCTCTTTCTTAAAAAGGTTTGTTTGCACAAAAAATCTTTCTTTGGAAAGACTTTGAAACCTTTATTACAACTGAAATCAAATTAATCAATCTATATTTAAAACATGGGTAGTCAAAGTGAATAAAAATGTTCTACTGTAAAATCTTCTGCAGTATTATAAAAATTAAAATTTTGTTGACTTTCTAAGATTGGATAATATATGGCAAATAAAAGGTCACAAGAGTATTCTGGTTTTCACTTCTATAATTTTAGAATAATGGTATTCAAGTTTTGGAAATTTTTAAATAGATCTAACTTTTAAACTGGTTTTCTATAATTCTGATTGGCAAAGAGATTTAATCATAGAATCATAGAATGGTTTTTTTTGGAAGGGACCTTAAAGATCACCCAGTCCCAAAATCCCCATCATGGACAGGGACACCTTCCACTAGACCAGGGTGCTCAGAGCCCCATCCAGCTGTGCTGGCCTTGAACACTTCCAGGGATGGGGAGTCTACAACCTCTTTGGGCAACATTTACTTGAAGCTGAAAAAAAATATTCACTATTAAAGTAATTATACTTATTTTATTATAATGCTAAAGAAAATAATATATATACATTAAAGAAAAGCTTTAAGAACACCTTTCAAATTAAAAAAAATAAATCCTGTGTAATTGCATAATTGATAGCAATTTCATTATTTTTGCCTGAATATTGTAATTATCATAGGTACAATTTCTGTAATCTGGTTTTGCCATCCCAAAAATATGACAAAGGAGGAATTACATCTCAGGAAACTGGAAATTTCCTTCCATTTTTTCCCTCCTGCTCCTAGACTGCAGTAACTTACTCCCAGGGTGTGCTACCAACCTCGTTTCTATTGCAGCGACACAGAAGTGGAGGAGGCAGTGCAGAGGGAGGTGACACTCAGCTGCTGTGTGGCTCAGAGGTACCAGGATCTGTGGGTTTAGCGTTCTAGGAAAAGCATTAGAGAGATGCTGAGGGAGAACAGTATCAGCCACAGATTAGAAACACACGAAACATCATGCTCAAGGCTGGCTGTGTCTCAGCATTAGTGCTGGGACTGGGGAGGAAAGGCTGTGGCAGCAACTGGGTGTACTGGTAGACCAGCAGTGCTTACTACAGGAGCTGAATCACAAACCTGGAAAATTTGTAATTGCTCCTGACTGTAATTCCCATCAATCAGCAGCAGAAATATCATATGAACGTGTGTGTATTTTCTGCTTGCATTTGAAAATAATGTATTTATCCTATTCCATTAGCGTATTTTAATAAGCATTGCTTTGGGATAGTATGCCTGCCAATTTATGTTTATGAGACTGTCAACAGAATTTACATGCCTAAGAAAATATGATACAACATTGCCAAAGCAGGGACTGCCTGTCAAATGAGGTTGTCATGGAGAAATGAGACATAGGAAAGCTCATACATAAAGTGGCACACGGAGAATGCCAGGGATTTTTTATTCCCTCTCTTGAGCTCAATAAATATTTATTTCAGAAAGGGAAGGGGTAAGAAAATAATGAAATTATGAGCCATATTGTGCAGTCATTTTTATTTAGGAGAACTTTTCATTGAAACTGGCTTGATACAAAACCACACCAGTAAGTAAAGTTCTTGCATTCTGTATTGTGCATTTAGAAACAATTTTTTTGCAGTTTAAATTTTGCCTGGCAGTCCCCTGGCCTGCCTTGAAAATGAGCAAGTAGAGACTAAAGGTCATTTCTGGAGTGTGCCTTTGGGCTGGCTTGTTGCTGACCACTGGAGTGGCTCTCAGGAGTCTTTGGGAGCTGATATTAATTAGACAGCTCCAGACAGCACTCAGCACTCAGACTGGTACTAAAGTGGCTCAAGAATTTGAAGGTATTTAATGACCTTTTTGAACTTCTGCTCATATCAGTGCTGAACAATTTGGGATTTCAGAGAAAAATACAAAGACAAATTCTTATCCAGCCTGACAAAGCAGGCAATTCAGTCTCTATGAGATACTGGCAGTGACACCAACTTGACACATGTCAAGGAGATAGGAGGTAGCCAAGTGCTCTGGAGTTGTTTCCCTTATCATAATTTTAATTACTCCAGGGAGAAGATTAGATGCTGCTTGTTATTTACAGTTGATTCATAAAATGGTGATTATATAATGAGGGAAAACATTGAGGGGAGTATCACTTCAATTTTCAAACTCTCTAGGTAGAACTAATTCTCCCTGCCTTTAACTCACTAAGAAATTATTGTTGAAATCTAAGCAACTCCTCTAGGCTTCCTTAACAGAGATATAGTCTCCTTGAGACCATGATTCATCACCTTATAAATTAGGTGAAATGATTTGTTCCTCAAAAGCTCTTTTTTCCTCCAGTGGCACTAAAGGTATCCTAAAGAGACCTGGAATTTATAAGAATGAATCTCTGAGGATTATAGACCAGCCTGAGCTGACACCTATGATGTGGTCATGGACTTACAGTCTGGGGTGATATTTGCCACTGGTGTTTGTGTCTTAACTTGCTTTGGCTCCAAAGAGATCCAAGACCGGTCCACAGCTCCTTTCTTTGGTATCAAGGGCAGCTTCAAATTGCTGATGGCTTCCATGGGGAACCTTGAATAACCAGCAAAAAGAGCTGAATCAATTACAGCATGACATTCACCTGGACCACCCATGAATAATTAGCATCTGTTCTTTGTGGACTACCAAAGCTATACCTATTTCCCAGGTGCTCTCCAAACATCTTTGAGTATTTTGGTATCCAGAGCAACAACCAGCTACCAACCAGCAGTTTGTTAATTAGATATGTGTACATTTCCCTCCACCTACCTCCTGCACAGGTATTCCCAGTGAAATTTGGTGTCCCTTCCAACTCAAACAATTGTATGATTCTATGAAACTGATGTGTGCAGAGTGGTAAAAACTATCTAATACTTTCAGTCCAGGTAAATTATTATTGCCATTATTTTGAAGTTGAGTACATCCCTGAGTATGAATCTATGCATTTTTCTTCAGTTAATTGCTTTAAATATCTGACCAACAAGTTATTGTAGACTGTAAGAAATATAGAGCATATAATCCTGTGCTGTATAACTTTCAGAAGATGTAATGGTATGCTAGCATATTATAAATACACTAGAATAATTTATTTATTATATTCCATTAGTGTATTTTAACAAGCATTGCTGTGGGACAGTATGCTTGCCAATTTATGTTTATGAGACTGTCAAGATAATTTACATGCCTATGAAAATAAACAACATTGCCAACGCAGGGTCTGCTTGTCAAATAATCTTGTCAGGAAAAAATGAAACACTACCAAGCTGAAGAGTAAAGCATATTCATTATTGTTGGCTACACAGATTCTAGGTGACACAATGAAATACATTTATGCCATTTTTCATGTATCATATGAATAAAAAAATGAGGGAGAGAGGTACTTCAGGCTGCCATATATTGTACTGTACAAAACAGATTTAGCACTCTATCACAATTTTTTCTTCAAAATAAGAAAAATAATACTAAAAAGATAGAAATACCTGAGCCCCAGTAACTTTAGTGGGCAAAATAAAATGCATTATTCATCTGGGAAACTAAAAATGCTACACAAAATCATGACTATTTCACAATGGTTAAGCTGAAATAAAATAGCTGCAGAGCTGTCTAGGGCTGAAAAAATTACTGAGAAGAGTTCATTCAGGAGTTCTGACTAGATAATTATTGAGCTGCACTAGCAAATTCTACACTTCCCTACCAATTACACCTTCCAGGCCATGGCTTTTGGAATAATTTAAAGCAGTGAGATTTAGAATCTTGTTCTCATAATTCCCCATAGACAGCTAACTCTGCATTCCCTTCTTCAGGAGAAAAACCCCAAACTGTAAATGTGCTCTCCTCCAAATTCTCCCTAAGCATGGAACTGCCCTTGGAAACAGCCTCAGAGACTAAATGTATCCAGGATGAAAAAAATGACCCCAAATCATGCCAAAGCAGATAAATAAGTCTCTCACTAAAGTCTTCAGAATGATCACTGTTTCTGGCAAGCAGTGAGAATGACTTCAGAGAAAAATGGATGAAAGGCATACAAAGGGGGGGTCAGTGTTTATCAAAACGACTGTAAAGGTATTCTCATTTACGTGGAGAGATTGCCTGTACATAGAGCAAGCATCTCAGACGTGAATAATCTCTGCAGTGCATGGCACAGAGCGTGGCGGCAGCCGATGCTATCGGCAGCAGCACGGAGACAGACAATAAGCATGAGGATGATGAATGAAGAACAGGGATAGGGCTGAGAATCACAGGAGGGATGATAATTCAGTACCAGTGAGATAAATTAGAGGGGTACAAGATGAAACTCAGCTGGCTCAGATATGTATATGCAAGAGACCGAGGAGAAAGCTGGCTGCTGAAGGAGATTGCTGCTCAGACAGGGCCACACTGGAAAGGGAAGGTGAGCTGTCCATGGAACTTACTTCACTTGCCTTTCCCATGAACAACCACTGTAAACTGAACCACTAGATGCCCTAAAAATCTGGGACCAAGCAGATATGAACCTGCTGCTTCAGGCTGGCCTGGCCCCTCTACTGCAGTCTCCATCTGAGTATCTTGTATGTAGGGTCACTTCTTCGCCAGTGAGTCAGTCCCACAGTAGAAACCACACTACTACACTTCCTCTGCTTGTTGCAACAGATTACATGAAAGACAGCAAAAAGATGTTTTAAGAGTCATTCCAAGCTGAAATTTTGCTGGAGGTGATATCATGCTAGAGGTCATTTTATAATGATGGTCTGGTGGATCTGTCTCACACTGGCTTTTAAGATGGCAGCTGCACCCTTTTGCTGACAGCTGTATTATATAGTTAATAATCAAGTAGAAATCTTGCCTCCAGAAGCAGATGGCAAGACAGACTTTAAGCTGCCTTTCTTTACAACTTTCTTGATAAAAGTCTAAAGCCTATCAGGTAAAAGGTTGGATTTTAGACAGATTTTTATAGCGTTGTATGAGAAGTCTAAGTCACAGGTTAGAAAAGAAGCCAAAAATGTTTATTCCTCATTGATTTTTAAAGTTTGTTAGATCCCAAGTGCAGAAATTTGGATTGATTAATTTGGGATTAAAAAAAAAAGGAGTGAAAAAAGAAAAAACCCAAAAAGATAGTGTTGCTCTGTCACCCATTTCAGATTCCCAATGACAAAGTCCAAAACATATTTGAGTTCAACTCTATTTTGGAAACACAATTAAATGTCTCAAAATAACAACAAACCAAATGTCCAGTAAATCCAATATGAACCTGGAATGGGGTTGAAATAATAGGAATGGAGTCAGGTACTCTATGGAGGTGATACAACAGAAAATCATAGAATGGTTTAGGTTGAAAGGGACCTTTAAAGATCATGTGGTCCACCCCTCTCCACCATGGACAGGAACATCCTCCACTAGACCAGGATGCTCAAAGCCTCATCCAACCTGATCTTGGTCACTTCCAGGGATGTAGAAGCCTCTCTGGACAACCTGCTCCAGTGTCTCACCAACCTCACAGTAAAATAATCAGACATTCTTACGTCCAATCTAAATCTACCATCCTTCAATTTAAAACCCTTGCTCTTTTTCCTGTCACTACAGGCCCTCGTAAAAAGTCTCTCTCCATTTTTTTATAAGCCCCTTACGTACTGAAGGTCCATGTGTTGTGTAGCAAGATAAGTAGAAGCGAGATAAATTGCATAGAGTGCTAATGCTGTGATTAATGGGGGAAATATTTTCGCAAGAGAATTAAGGATAATTTAAGACAGGCACAAAGTAAGATTTGTCCAGAATCCTTCTCAGTACACGTCAATACTGCCCCATAATAAACTCTGCATCCCAGCACTGGACCTCTGGAGTAGGTGCTTCCAATTGTGTGGCAATTTCTGATTTGAGCTGTTATCTATAAGAAATTGGACCTGGCTTTCTTCATAGCATTTTATCACATCCCCACACGTCTCTGTGGTTTATTTAATTAACACTTTTCTCCAGCTCTTTCCCCTCTGTGTAAGCTTCCATCTATTTATTTATATTTCCCCCCAGATTGTTGACTCTCGAGTTGTGTGAAATATTTTTAGGTACATTACATCTAATGTAAAAGTATCACAAATCAATCTGCCTTTAACTTCTCAGGCGCACATATACCCTATTTTAATGTGGCCATTTATGCTGCTGTGTAATACATCTTCATAGTGTTGGCTTAATCACGAATGACAAGTGTTGAAAATGTAATAAAGACAGGGACACATTAATCCATTTTGTATGAAAATGTGAAAAGGTAATCAGATTCTGAATGGCTGTATGCTTTAAAAATATACTGGCTGAGATTTCTTTTTCCATTCGGGATTCTCACCAGAGATTCTGATTAGAAAGGTTTCAGTATAAAATTGCCTTAAAATATTACGATTGTGCCAAAAATGCACTGAGGAAGTTTTATAAAATTAGAGATGAATCTCAATCAGTAATGTGATGACCCCAAAGCTTCTGATATACTTTAAATAATCAGGGAAGTCTGCATTCCTTTTCTTTTTACAGACTCTTATACACCTTGCCCATGGGGAGAAATGCAGGGTGTATCATTACCACTTCTGTTTCTGAATATCCAGAGCTAATTAAATAATTATTGTTAATAATTATTCCAGTCTCCACAGGCAGCTAAGGCTACCTTGTTTCAAAAACCTGTATTGAGAAATATCATCTCGAGATTTTTTTCCCCTGCAAAAACAAGAAATAGAAAGAAAACTTGCATTCTGTTCAACTGACCCTCTTGTAGCATATTCTTCCTCATCCATCACTGTCTAACATGTATTTCCCATGCCCTAGAGAATCTATGCAGCCCGACATAATGCAACTTTTTTGTTTGGTTGGTTGGTTTTTTGGTTTTGGTTTTTTGTTTGGTTTTTTTGGGGTTTTTTTAGGAAAAAGAACAAATTCTTTGCATCTTACTTTTTCTCACCAGCCTACTTGGAGACTAAAGTCATAGCATTGAGATGATTTAATTACTCCAACTTGCCTCTTCAAATAACTGTCTAGCCTAGGCTACAATCCAGTCATCTGTAATACTTTCAGGTTCACTTCATCATATTTGGTAGCTCAAAGACTAGCAATGAAATCCATTCTGTGGCCGTATCCAAAAAGGATCTTCCCACTGGTAAATATTCTGGTTCCACATCTGTTTCCCATTCTGTGTAAAGGAAACATCTCCCAAACCAAAGTTACATTACAAAATGAAAGACCTTTTTAATTGTGATCATTCTCTGTTAAGCCTCTAAATCAAATGATTAAACCTACAGAAGTCCTGATGAAACTGAAAATATTTCTTTAGTTATTGAACTTCGAACAATTATATTTCAATGTTGTCTTAACTCTTGAGCAAGAGATGATGATCTGATTGCACCATTGAAAATGTAGCTTCTTACAGCACAGTATAACTGGTATAGTTTGGCAGTGTGGCATATTTACCTCTTTGTGCTCTTTATCAGTTTGAAGTATTTTAGCTGCAAAACATCAGGGTGAGATTTTCAGATGCTTTGCAGAGTTTATTGTAGGGCCTCAAGAGCTGATAGTTCTAGACATCCTGCCTGGGAATTATGGTGATTTAATAATTTCAGCAATCTTACAGTTTCATCATTATTTCCAAAATAACTGAAGGAGTTCAGCACACATCATAGATACTTTTCTTCCTGCACAAAACCTAGTAAAGTATAAAATCTTTTCAGCATGAAAAAAACATTTGCAACATATAAGCAAGATGTACTCCTAAATGTGGAGTGGAAAGGTAAATGATTACAACACTTCCCACAAGCCTGTGCAAATTATATAAAACCAAAAATTGATCCTGTCAATCATTTTTCATTTAACACTTTCAATTAACTTGAAATGCAGTAGGATGCCACTTTAAATTATCTACTTAATAGAGTAGGAAGGGGAAGGATTGGATTCCTGCTGTGGCTAAGGCAGTCCAAAACCAAAGTGGATTCAGCTCTACCTGCAGAGCTCCTGTGTAATCTAAAGCTGTTCATCTTGCAGCAAAGCCACAAAGGAAGGATGATGGTGGATCACCTCCTACAGAGATGGGTCATGGCCTTGCTTCAGTGGGTTTATCCAGGGAGTTCTTGTACTCTTAGTAGCCTCCTAAGGCAAGCAGAATGGAATCCATTTCAATCTTTGCTGGCAGCATATGAAGTAATATTTTATCTAAAGTAAAATTCCATTTTAACCTCTATCTCATTTCTTATTAACCAACGTTTTAATGAATAGCATTGAGGCCATGTCCATATGTGTGAACTACAGTAATGGCATTTCAGGAGTAACAGAGATGAGGAGAGAATTAATTTATTTTTCACAGTGATTGTTTATACAAGGTTTCTGTGAGTCACAAAATAGGTTATAAATGAGGGAGCACTGGAACAGCACCTCCTGAGCTCTACTTTGTAAAGAAACTTTAAATAGAAATGAAAATGTCACATTCATGCACAGTGCATTTCACTCTGTTCTCCCTTAATTTTGAAGAAAAACTCAGTTTTATTATAAGGGTTAGCACAGGCTATCATATGTTGGTAAAAAACCTTAGATAAATGCCAAAGACAAATTTCTACAATTATTTTTGACTCACCAAATCTTTTACAATCTATGTGATAATGTTGTTGCTCTTTAGGAAGAATGAAATACAATACATGCACCTATGCCTCCTATAGTTCTAGAGTATTTCAAAACAGACAGATAATACAAAGGGTCCAGGTCGATACCGATCCTTCCATAGTAATTCATGGGGATGCTAAGGACAACAGGAGCCACCAGTGTGTCAGAGTGCTTTGAACACCATGGCGTTATAAGAAGAATATACAGGATGAGAGGCATAATTTTGAACCTCTATTTAGACTAGGGCTGAATAATATTCCCATGAATGCATTTTATATGTCTTCTGGATCAGAACATAGGTGGTTTCCACACGAAAAACTTCAGGCTTGCCATGTATGTAGCACCTCTATACCTCAGTTTATATATGTGTCAGTAGGTACAGAAAGGAGTTGGCTTTGACCATGCTAGACGTGAGTCAGCTAAGCCTTAAAATACGTTTTTTCCCTGCAGAGAACAGTGAAGTGGCACCCAGACCATTTAGTCATGTTCACATGTATAATATAGGCTGATAATAGAGACTGAGAACTGCAGCAAGTTACACTCCCATCCTAAAATCAGACATGATACTTGATTATATAAATACCCTCAATTCGGTTCCATGGAAAATGGAATAAAGTTGACCTTTAGTCACTGTTCTTTGCATTTTAAAGTGCTTTCTTCTTTGCAATCAATTGGTGAGAGGCAGTTATGGTGGAAGATTCATTGCTAAATGCAAGGATCTACTTCTGAATTTGTTCTCTGGCTTTTCTTAATAAGGGAGATGAGCAGGGACTTCTGCAAATGATCTGTCTCATCTCAAGGCACACACCTGAAATGGCATACAAAACTTGCCCGACTGAGGCTGTTTTCTTTCCATTATCACAGAGGGAGACCAAGGTGATTAATACACATGTAAGCATCTACAGAGATTGAAATTTAGGGAAGATGAAGCTCATTCTGTGCATAGCTGAGGGAGTGGTAATCAGCAAATAGTATCCCAATAACAGGAATATGAAAGTAGATACTTAGCATGAGTGAGTGAATTATTTTCCAGTGTAACTACGCCTATTGTAAAATGGCAGTGATGCAAGGCAGCTTATGAAACCTGCTCCACAAGCACACTGTTATCAGTGTGTAAAAGTATAGATGTATAGATAAGCACCTAGATGGGCTATGACCACATCTCCAGCTGCAATGATATCATATTGTGTGTAATACATATATTATATATCATCTTCAAGCAGATTCTGAGGAAGGAAAAAGCAAGGCTTCATGTATTCCTTCTCTAGACTCTGCTGTTGCTTCCAATACATTATGTTTCTTCTGTGGTTCCTTTAGAAAGAACAGATAGGGAAAAAAACCACAAAACTAATATCTTTTGACTAATAATAAAAAGTGGAAAGAAAAATAGTGTTGTGAGCCTGGCTATTTCATCTGGGATTATATCATAGGTGGGATTTTAGAAAATAAAATTGGGGTTACTGTGGTATATTCCCAGCCTGGAATTCTCCATATATCACCCAACAATTTCTATAGATAAATATAACTTCTCTAAATTTCGTTGTTCTCTATGTAAAGCCCCATTCCAGTTTTCAGTCCAGGTGACTACAATCTTGTCAATAACCAATGCACATGTCTGATACCATAGAAGGTTACAAAAAGCACTGCAGGTTTATATTTAAACAACTGAATAAATCTCCTAACACAGGCGTCTGCCTTCAGATTAAGTCATTGAGATGTTGGTAACCAAATGACAGCTGGATGTTTACGACTGAGCTGCTATAGCCCTTGATTCACCTGCCGAAACACACGCCTCTAAATGCCATTTGAGGTATCTTCTGCCATGTGGGGCTCAGAGTTTTGTGAAGCTTATAGAATTACAGGAGGACTACAGTCCCCTGCACTGGCATGAAGACCAGCAGAGGCAGCCCAGAACATCTTCCATGGTACCAAGTACCTACCTTCAGGTAACCAAATCAAGCCCTGAGTAGGTCAGTGGCAAAGTGAATATGAGTCAGCAGTGCCCTGCCAGGAGGGCCAATCGCGTCCCAGGGGGCATCAGGCACAGCATCGCCAGCTGGGCAAGGGAGCTCTGCTCTGCACTAGGGCAGCCTCACCTCGAGGGCTGGGGGCAGTTCTGGGCACCACCGTATGAAAAAGAAATTAAACTATTAGAGAACACCCAAAGGAGAGCAATAGAGATGGTGAAGGGCCTTGAGGCAAAGCCATATGAGGAGTGGCTGGGGGCACTTGGTCTGTTCAGCTCGGAGGAGACTGAGAGGAGACATCACTGCAGTTACAACTTCCTTGTGAGGGGAAGAGGAGGGGCAGACACTGATCTCTTCACTCTGGTGACCAGTGATAGGACCTTAGAAAATGGCCTGAAGTTGTGCCAGGGGAGGTTTAGGTTGGATGTTAGGAAAAGGTTCTTCACCCAGAGGGTGGTTGGGCACTGGAACAGGCTCCCCAGGGCAGTGGTCAAGCCTGACAGAGTTCTAGAAGCTTTTGGACAATACTGTTGGACACACGGTGTGACTCTTGGGGCTTTCCTGGGAAAGGGCCAGGAGCTGGGCTCGATGATCCTTGTGAGTCCTTTCCAACTCAGGATATCCTGTAATTCTGTGGTTCTGTGATATTTAGTGGAGTTGGCAGAATTATTCATACAATCCCAGAATCCGTTCATGGATGGTCCGATGAAATACTTCCACCTTAACTTTGGTGTCTGACTTTCGGATATACAAATTTATTGACAATTATGTTAGCAGTTTTGTTTCATAGAAGATGGCCATGTGTTAAACAGGCTTTTGGTTACATACCATGGCTAATTGTGTAGTGTAAGCTTCCATGGGTAAGTGTATGTTGACTACAACAAGGGACTGAATTAAGAAATAAATAAATAAATAAATGCAGTTTGGTTTCTCAGGGTCTTCCAGTCTCTGACATTGTTATAAATCAACTCTGTACACTTTGTACACTGCTTCGTATTTTATAAGGCAACTGCCACCCTGGTCTCTGTATCAAGCTTGGGGTATTGCTACTTGTTCTTTAATTAAGTTACTGTAAAAACAAGTTAGAGAAAAATACAAAGTTTAAAATTGAGAGTAGAAATGTCAACAGTATTACATTCAGTCAAATAGACAAAGCTGACTAGACAGAGAAAATCACTTTAAAATGATCCACAAGTGATTAACATTACTTTTGTTTGAATCAGGCTCTGTGTTGTCTTTAAATCCACATCCTTAATCTGCAGAGTATTTAGCTACACATGACAAAACAAGATGTCTTCTGCTCTGACTAAAGCTACTTGCAATCTTGAAAGCTTTTATAGAAAACACTGGAAAAGCATTAATGCTTATTTTCAAAATGTGTCACCTAGAAGTAGATATCAATAATTACATCTTATAATTTAATAAATAGCAGCTCTTCTAGATGATTTCTAACTGTAGTATGAAATGTAAATTCTATTTCTGTTTACTCAAATCACTTAGGACTAAAGAGTTAAAGTGTTACATTAGTACCTTATTCTACAAATCATTTCACTGATTACTTGTAGATACATATTCCATGGAGTATGCTCATCAACGTTGTTACTGAATCAGAGAAAATAGGATTAGAAAGGACTTAAAGGTCACTCAGTCCATTTTCTTGTCTCAAGCCATGATTAACAATACTTAGAAAACTATGATGGATGAGGGAGATTTTTAGTCTCTGCAAAATCTCTTTCAGCAATGCTTATTTTGATAGTTAGAAAATGTTTCCCTTAGGTTTAAACTAATTTTCCTCTACTTCAATTTAAGTCCACTGCTTCTAATTGAACAATGCTCAAATGCTCATTCATAGAGAAAGCTCATTTGTCTCTTCCTCTACTCATTTGTTGAAGACAAGTTATCATCCCTCCTTTAGGATTCTTTTTTTTTCTAAAGAAAGCAATGTAAAAGTGCCTTCAATAGGTCAAGCTTTCTGACCAGACCCCAAGTGCATTAGTAGGTCTGAATTTCTCTGAGTAACCTCACCAAGTCTCCAACCCTTGGCCCAGGAGCACTATGTAAGTGTCGAGCCCACTGTGTGCCTGGCACAGTGAGGGTGGGTGTGTGTCCTGTCCTGTCCCCTGCCCAGCCTGACCTGTTCTCTTGACATCCCAGTTGACCTCAGACATTTTGTACTTGTTTGATGCTCACCAAACTTTCACTGCAGAGTGTTACTGCGCAGACCTGATCCTGCTTGAGTATTGCAGGACTGCACCCAGGTCTGCCACCAACCTACATCTGCTATAGTCACCCTCGGTGCCTAACTTGGCTTTGCTTGTTCTGTGTCCTGTTCCTGTTACTCCCTTGGTAGAAACATTTTGTTTCTCTCCCATTGGAATTGTCCTGAATTTTTGGGTTTTCTTCATCTTTTTGTTGCTGATTTGTAAAGATCATTTTGTATTCTAGTCCTTCCCTCAAATCTTAGTGCAGCCCTTCCTGGCTTGGTGCTGATTAGTAATTAAATAAGTATACACTTCATGCTTTTGAAATAATTAAGGGAAATATCGAGTGGTGGCAGACTGAAGACAGACCTTGTGAAATTCCACTTACAGCATCCTTCCAACTTGGCAGTGAACCTTAATAGCTACTTCCCCAGTCTGATAACCTTCCCTTCCAGCCGTGCCATATTTCTTTAGCTTGTTTAAGAGAGACCTGCTGAAGTTTAGCCACATGATCTCTGTTCGTTGTCTGTTTTTTTTCAGGAAGGCTCTTAACTTCTCACAGAAGGAAGCTGAATAACTATGACATGACTTGTTCTCGGCTGTTCTTCATCTCCTTATAAACAGGTACTTGCTGTATACATGTAGTTCAATTATTTATTCCAGTATCTTCACAGGAACTGAAGGTCAGCTGCTAGGTTACTCCTTACACCCATTAAAAATAGACAATACATTTTCTTTTTCCGGGCTTCTGAAGCCGCACTAGTCCTTATGAGTTCACAAAGTTGCTGACCTTGAGACTGTTCGAGTCAGTACCATAAAGTGAATTTCATCAAGCTCAGACAGTTCAAACTTATTTACCTGCTCTCTAATTGGCTCATGTCACTGCTCTTCTGGCCCGAGATTTTACCCCTCGTCGTTCACAGTGACGTAATGAGCTGCCTGATTAACACTGTTATTGTCAGTGAAGGCTGAAGCAGAAAATGCAGTAAATGCTTTGACTCTTCTTTGTATCGCCTATCAATAGCTATCTCTCCTTGTTAAGCACCAGATCAACTCTTTGCTTGATCTCCCTCTTCCCTGGTAACATATTGCACTTACAGAGGATTCTTGTTTTCTTCTCACCCTTGCCAGAACATTTGCTACATTTTTCCTTGTTAAATGTAAGTTTCTAAATCTGCTTTTAGCACCTAATAGGAGCAGACTGCTTTTTCAAGGGTGCTAACTGGATCATTTGAGTATCTGAAGATTCTGTTCAGGTGCTTAAATGCAGATTTACATCTCCAGCTTTAAACTTTGAAGTCTGAAATTGCTGGCTTGTGTAAAGAAGTATCACATCCATTTATCTGCTTTCAGTAACAAAATAGGAGAGGGGGAAAAAAGACAAATACTATATCCAATTTAAAGATAAATACTATATCCAATTTAGCAGACCTTCAATCTTTTCAAATGCTGTTGTTTTCTTAATTTATTTAAAAAGCATAAGCTCTTTTTTTTAATGCTTTTGTTAATTCTTCCAATAAAAAAATTTTTTTCCTTTCACACATGTAACAGTCAGACACTTATTTCTTGATTTAAAATTAAAACAATTACTTACAGAATTATTTCCTTAATAGAAAAGCCTTAAACTACCTCCCAATTTAGAGTGCCTCAGTGATTTCTACGAAGTGGTTATCAGTGGTGTCTAGCTTCATTTCCACTGCAAAATAGAAGAATCTTGTTAATATTAGCTCATCCTACTCTTTCAGGAATTCTAAACAGCTTTAAATTATTTTTTCCCCTTTAAAATAGTGAGAGAAAGAATTATCTTATGCCTAGGGCTACAAACTAGGTTTCCAGCAGAAGTAACTCCACATGGCTCCTGTTCATGAGCACTTCATGACCAGAAAAAAATCAGCTTCTGGCTTGTCCACACAAACATTCCTCTAAGCTGCCAAAATGCAAGGGTACTCTGTTATAAGAGTTAATTAAGAAAATTAGTGAATCTACAGACTGCAAACTCTATTGTGCATACATTATCTTATCCATCTGTGAAGACGTATTGGATTTGCTGTATGTGTAGAGTTTTTCACTATGTGTCAGAGTAGTAACAGACTTAATGACAATGCCTTATTTAAGCTATTTTTATTATTTATGCAAGGAAATCCTTTCGGGATTTTTATACTTGTGATGGTTATCCATAACTTGTTTTCCTGGATCCAACTTTTCCCACTGATAGACAATGCCAGTTTGTTTTCTTCATCTCCTAGACCAGACAGACTGAGCTGCTGTGTCACATTATGCCGGAGGGTTTCACAGGGATTGCAGAGGTATTTGTTACAAAACATCTGGATGCAATCACCAAACGTCTTGCAATGTTATAAAAGATATATGGGGTTTTTTTCTCCTCTTAAATCATGCTTCAGAGTTTAAAGATCCATTCTGGTTTGCGTTCCAAGCCTACTGGTAGAAACAGGCACCCAGGCTGCTTAACTTCAGCCTGAAATATAAAGTAATGCAATGGATAAGAGGACCCTCTAACGAAATGCATGGGATCCGTTCTACAGCCTCTTCTGATTTCTGTGCATGGTAATCACCATGTAAAACTTCCTTCTTCCTCTTATTCTGGGGGAACCAATAAAGCAAAACAAAACAAAACAAAAAAAAAAAATCAAAAGGAGGTGTACGTAAAAAAAATACCTACAAATAAAGTAAAATATATCATCATGGCTACTCTAGGTATGCATAATAAAACTGATATATATTCAACATAAGCGAGGAATTGAAGTGACTCATATACATTTTAACACACTAAAAATAATTGAGCATTTAATTGCATGAATGAGACAGAAATTATTCATTAAAAAGATGTTTGAGGATTTGAAATTCTATTTCCATAACCATTATACTAAAAGAAGAGTTATTGTTTGTTGGTATCTCATTAGTCAAATTTTTTCATTCTGGATTTTAGGGTTGTTTGTTTCAGTGGAAGGGAGGAGCTGAAAAAGTGATAATTTTTATTTTTTGGGTTTAAAGATACTGCTTGAAGACTTGCTGAATATTGCTTGAAGAATTATTGATATCAGCCGTTTCTGACACTGTCCAGTGGGTCTTTTCTACACTTTCAGGCAAAGATGTGTTATTACTTCTATTTCAGTCATACTAATTTTTCTCAATGGATAACATTCTCAACTTAGTGTTCCTCAGCAATCTGAAATGGCCAAGCTCTGGGAGAGGAAGTCAGAAGCTATTGGGAGCTCTCACTGATGTGGCTCATTTCTTATCATTGTTGTGGGTGAGCCAATGGGTCAGACTCAGGCTGAGGTGCACCTATTTTTTCTACAGCTATTCATCAGTATTTACCTTCCACACACACTCCCAGTAACACCACTCACCCACTGAATCTACATGTTGGTTCTGCTTTGTACCAGACGTGTACCAGATGTATTTGAGGTGCAGGGGATAAATGATTTCACAGGAAAGGGACTTTTGACAAGGCTGGAGTATGAACTCAGTCACTGTAAATAAGAGAGTCTGCAATCACTTTAATAGCAAATTATTACTATGATTATGATTAAATCCATCAAGTGTTTCCAGAAGCTTCAGTCTCTATCTTTTCAATGGCAATGGTGACAAAATATGTAGGTGAAGAAATGTTCCTAGGCAGGAGAGGCATGACAATTTATAGGCTCTCAATGTCCTTCAGACAGAACTCTAGATGCAATGTTTTCGACTTATAACTATTCCAGAGTGCACCTGTAATAAACAGATCCCAGCTTGTGCAGCTTTTTGAACATGAAATTGTCTGGAAATCAATAAATTTCTCTGTGATGAAAAAATGATCAGTATCAATAACAACTTCATTTCACCCACAAGCTTGCTGCCAGTTTATTCAACATGAGGAGTAGCCAGTCTTCAGGAGTTCATAATTCAGACATATGCACATCCTAACCTTCCTGCAGAGAAGACATAAATCCCACATAACTGAGTGTATGGAAGAAATAGGGCAAGGGAGAAGGGAGAACTACAGGTCTGCTTCACAGCTGGAGTATGGCAATCTCTCTCAGGAATACTGAAACTTTAAGCTCCCCTTTGAGAAGAAGTTTGGAGCACAAGGGGGCTCTTTCTGATCCTCATGGCTTAGTGAGAGTGTCTCCCTGACAATTTTGTCTGATGAAATAATCAAGTGTACCTTGTCAATGAATTTTGTTAAACCCCTGTTGCATTTACTATCAAACTTTATAAAATTGGTGGTTTATATCAATACACATATGAAGAGCATAATTCCATCCACAGCACTTATTCATCTGTTATCCTACCAGCTGTTGTTAAATGCACTTATTTCCCCAGAACCGTTGGTCCTGAGCCTGGCTTAAAGGATTTTCCAATTGAACTGCAGCTGATCTTGCATACCAGCTTTTTGATTTCTCCCTGAGTATATCCCTTAATGCCAAATTTAAGTTTGTATGCCATTATGTCCCAGCATCAGCACCTCTATGTGTTCTATCAATTATAGTATAGTTTCTTATCCACATGCAAGAGAACTAGAAGTAAGAAAGCAGGTGGTGTTTTCTGACAATTTGGAAGGTAAACAAATCCTTGCAAAAGTGAAGAGATAATCATTCGCAGTTTCCTCTCTGACCCAACTCCTGGGGGCAGTGCCACTTTGCAGAGAAGGAAAATGCATATTCCTGAAAACCAGAAACCTTTCAAAAAGACAAGTTTTCCCAGCAGCTGATCTACAAATGAAGAAAGAACCTGACAGGGATAAAAAAAAGGTGGAGATGTTCTCCATACATGCAGCTCTAAGGATTCAGTCCTCTGAGTATCTCAACATCTTTTCCATGTGTATCCTAACATCACTCCACTTGTATCTCATACCATCACTTTGCTTACTTTCACTGATAACACAGACATGTTAACTTTTTGCTATTTCTTTTCCTCCATTCCCTTGAACAGAAGGAATTGCATTTAACCCTGTCCAGCACAAGATTGCCCATTGACTCCGTAATGAGCAGTGTTCCTCAAAGTTTGCTGCTGTGTTCTGAAATTTTGGATACTGCTACAGGCAACCATGAAGGTGGCTAGACACTTTACTTGCTCTCTCAGGACTCAGTGTCCAGATCATACAACTTCTCAAAGGGAGAGTGGCTGCAGCATTCCAGGTCTTCTGGATACATCTGTCTCTCTGCAGGGATTGAAAGAGGGGGCTGCATAAAATTATGCAGTCAGATGAGTGTGGTGTGCAAAGCTTGATGATAAAAATATTACATTAAAACTTATTCAGGGCTTTTCTGCAGAGCCAGAAAGGATTACTGACCACCTATAAATACTTTTCTTTTTTCCAAACTTTAAGTGGAAAGTGCAGATCCTAAAAATTCATTCATTGTTTTTCCTCTCTGAAAACAAGGAAATAGATTTAAAAAGCAATGGCATTGATTCTTCATTAGAGTGTAAGATTATGAGATCTTAGCCCTGAAAAGCTAAGGGTCATTACAGCACATATTGGATTTATAGTCAATAAAATAATTACTTGATTCAATCTTAGGTACTAGGTCAATTAATTATATTTTAAAAATTATTTCTGGCTTCAAGGATTGTTTTAGTTATATTGCATAGAAAAGTAATGATATAATTAGGAAGAAATTATCACTCTGGCAACGTACATTTCCATTGGAATAAGAAGTAGAATAAATGTGTATTTCAGTCAGGACCATTTATATATATTTTTGCACACCGAGCTAAACTAATCGAGCCTAGCTTCCTTATGTCATAGGGAGAAATTCATAGTGTCTAAATCAGATCAGGATCGAAGCAGTTAATTGAATTACTAATGGCATGTAATTAACTGGCAATCGGTGAACTATGCATTCAGGATCAATATCAGCAAAGCAACGCATAAACTATTATACTGTACACCTACAAAATGTTAATATATTGAGACTATTTTCTAAGCATCCTTTTATAACCAATTCAAAAATGTATAATCACACACTAGTGCATTTATTTACACAGTTATGCACAGTTCACACACACAGACACCTCACAGGCCACACTGTTCCCACCATCCCTCTCTTTGGGGGGGGGGGGGCAATCACTACTTGCATCCCCCTGTCATGGGAGATGGGCATGATCCAGCTGGATGTGTACCTGTGCTGCTCCACGCAAACCTCCATGCCTGTGGAGAGTGGAAACCTCCTGTGAGACCACAGAAACCCACTCAGGGGTACCTGCTTCCCACCCCTGCCTGTTCCTCACTGGGGTGTACTTTTTGCCTGGAGTCACAGCAGAAGGAGGATGTTTAACACAATTTGGGCAGGGTGCTGCTATCACACGGTGACTTCTGGCAGCACCAAACAGTCTTTAAACCACTGCTCTGTTTCAGTGACTCCTATTGTCATACTAATGACTGTAGCATCAGCTCCAGGTAGATTATATTTCCATTTACACATGACAAGTCTGGTATGTAGAGGTAAGTGCTTAATTTTGTGCATTTCTGTGCTCTTGATGAAATGACAGTTCCTTCTATCCATTTTTTTTTTTTTTTAATTGAAAGACCAAACTTTCACATGCTGTGTTCAAAAAGATATATTGGTCTGAAATTGTTCATAGGGTTTTCTCTGTTTCTTAAAAAAATGTTCTTTTTCTACCTCATAGGTGTTTTTCACTAAAGCAAAACAAAACTAGCTGCCTCAGTTTTGTTGAGGGCTGGCAAACTGCTTTCTAGCCCGATTGACATGGTGTGGATTTATCTTTGCAGACTGGCTTCAGGCTGACATAACCAGTCCCCATAGTACAACCTGCTGATGGCACTGAATGATAAAAGCAGGAGACTTGTGTAGCAAGAAGTGAGGAACTTGAAAGCTTCTGCCTTGCTTAACATCTTGAAACATAGATTGACTTTCACCTGAATTCTTCAGTAAAAAATATAAACCTGAAAAGTTTGCACAGATGTTGGGATTTCCCCTTTATTACACCGAAATAACAAAACACACAGCACAGGAAACTTGCAAAACCAGGAACGTGAAAATTAAGGAAAAATGACAATATTTTTGCATCTTATGTATTATTGATTTTTATTTTTAAGAACATGTGGACTTTGAATGAAGATTTTTCACCATTGCTGGCATTTCTGGTGACTGTATTTGGAGAGGATTGCCTACTGTCTGAGAAGAAATAACTGCATCCTGAAGCCTTTTTCTGAGTGGCAGCATGTGAGAGATTTCTCTGCTCTACCTAGCTGCTATATTTAATTAAATTTGGAGGAACTTCATAGGTCTGAAATGTTTACTTTCCCTGTAGAACTCAATCAACAGGATTAAACATCATAAAGGAATTGGAGGGACAGACAGGCAGACACTTGCATACAGACAAACTCCGTGATGATTTTTAAGATGTTAGCTTTAAAAAAAAGATAGAGGGGAAAATGCTTTGAGGATTTTGCATGTATACATTTTGTTTTTCCTCATCATCGTTTGAAGAAACAAAACAAAAATAAATCCAAATATAAAATTTGAATTCAAAAATGGGAGGCTTCATTCTGTTTGGTATTTTTATCAGAAACAGGCACATCAGCTCTACCTTTTAATGATTTAGAGCACTAAATATTGGAGGATTTAAAGCCTTCTAAGCTTTATTTAAAACTATTCTGCAGGTACCTTTTGTACTGCCAGCATTTTCATTGCAGGCAATCTCCTATCATATTGAAAAAAATCCTCAGTGATTTGAAAAAAATAAAATTATGGTAGTTCTGTAATATGTAAATAGAGGTTTAGATTAATTAACTCAAGACTGCATAAAAATTAATGAAGAATATGAACATGAAGTTAAATCCATAAATATGATATAGTATTATCTCACTACTACAGGCAAAAATATCATTATTAAAACTCTACCAGTGTTATGCATATGTATATGTTAAGACTCCTTGTTCTATGGATTTCATAGTTAGTAGGATAGGACATCCAGAAAACACAGAACTCTTTTTTATAAAACACCTGCTTTCTCACAGTCTTTGTTTTATTTCCTCCCTTATCTAATCTAAGTTGGCAGCAATATTATTCTTAAGGACTAAGATTCCTCAAGGTTGTAACAACCTTCTCACTGAGTCAGTGGATACTAAGCTGCAGTTTGTCAGGTCTGCCCACGATTCAAAAAAAACTCCAATCACTGACCCATCTGAAATAATCAAGCAAGCAGTTCAGTGTTGCACCCTCACTTCATGCAGTGGTACTACTTAGTGATCATTGGAAAAGGACTCTTTTTCTATAGAGGCAAAAAGTTGATTGCTTAGGATAGACAATTTTTTTTCCAGACAAGTTGCATTGAACGCTCTTTAGGAGGCAGAAGCTTTTCAGCTGTTTACTTAAAAAAATTAGGTTATTTTTTCCACTACTAAAACTGTTGTCATCAGCTAAAAGTGTATGTTAGTGTATTCTTTCCATTTGTTTCCAGATGATTTCAATGTATATTGCAGCACATTTGACTTGTACATTTTATTCCCAACAGCTTATTGACCCTTCCTTTTGCTGAGACATCAGAAATAATTTTAAACCCTTCAGTTTGTGAAAGTGCCACTGAACCCAAAATGAAATAACACCAGTGAAATGTCAGAAATGGGTAGTGTCAAACTATCAATCAGGTTAAAATCATGACAACATTAATTCTTCCTAAGCTCAAAGGATCATCCAGGAAGAGTATTTCAATGCTACAGCCCTTCAAATTAAGAAACTTTTTTCACACACATTTAGTGTAAATTTTGCATTTGAAAATAACAATGTTATAATTTATATAGAAGTAAATTTCAAATTTGGACAACTTTTTCCATCGTGCCCTGTGCAACTTATAGGCTGACAGTGATCATTGGATACCCGAGTTCCTGAATAATGTAGTGAACAGACAATCTCTTTCATGCCATGAAGAATGAGCTTACAAAAAGAGATATCCAAATCATGCTATCATCCTGTTAATTTTGAGTTCTGCTGGGCAGCCTGATAGCTAGAATTTTTCTGATTTTTCTGGAACTTCTTGCTAGGGAAAAGAAAGTGACTCAATGAATCCAAAGCTGAAGGCAGAGTTTTACTTTTTCTGCTCTGATCATTCCTCAAACTCTTTTTCACACTTCTTTCACTGAGTTCTTATTTCTTGATAATGAGTCATACACAATCAGGCAAAGAGTTGTCTGTGCTCTGCTTGAACACTTCCCTATCATACTAAATATCCCTTGACTGAAACAATGTAAGTTTCCAGACTGATTATGCACATCAAACAGGCCGTCAACTAAAAGCATTGTCTTCACCCAACAAAGGTTGTTCATGGTGCTAATTCTTGTTAGTAGCAACTAAATTTACCATATTTTTTTATATTATTAATTGTCTTAGCACAGACCTTATTTCAGTCTATTAGGTCTTAGCATGCTCTCAGTGGTTTATTTCTCGTGTTCTGCACTGCTTGTAACAATGCCATATGCTCAGTTAAACTTCACATTCTTATGGCAATGTCATTAAAGCAGATACCAGCTAACTTTAATATCAAGACTTATTTGAGAAAAACAACAAAAGTCACATCTTTTATTCCTGAACAACCTCTATAATTTCCTCTTTAATTTGTTTCTATTCCACCATTTAATTTCTACTACTCTAATCCAGTTTAACATGTAGTCTAGTACACAGCACCAATTTCCTATGCTTCGCTGAAAATATCAGAGATATTTTTCAATTTCTTTGTCTAGAAAATCAATTATTTTTTACAAGGAAAAGTTGTCATGTCAGACTGTCCTGTTCCTCTGCATTGCATTTTTACCCGTTTTACATATCTAAATTTTTCTAATTAAAAAAAAAATCTAATTATTCTAAAATTAAATTTTTTCTAATTTCTAATCTTTCCCACAAAACCTGCTAGTTTTCCACATGACTAAGGGTAGGTTAGCACCTTAGTCCCATCCTGAATTACTGCCCTTTGTAAATACTCATCATAGATGTAGTTCTCAAATCAAGTGATTATATAATCAGCACAATGAATGTTGGTACAAATTTTACAATTTATCCAGTGTACCACTTATTCCAGAATTCTGCAAAGGTGTTTATCTATTTTACAATTCAAATATGAGATTTATTTACCTTGGGTGTAGTAATTCAGATTATAATTTTCTTCTTAACATATTTGTCTCAGTTGTGCAACCTCTGCTTATCTTCCTTTGTTCCACATCCTCCTTTCCAGTGAAAGACAAGGTATTTTTTTAAGGTTTAAACCATACATAATTTTTTAAATTTCTTCTTTCTTTTCTGCATATTTCAAAAATCTTTTTTACTCATGTTCACATTCTGAACTTAGGGTGGACTGACTTTGATTTTTGTCAGTTTGTATTTTGCCCTTACTTTATCTGAATCACTTTCTGATTTGTAGGAGTTTTGTGGTGTTAATTTACCTTTTTGCATTCAGAGTAGATGCTCAGCTTATGCATAATATCTTTGTTGAAGTTGATATTTATCTAAATCAGGGCATATTCCTTCTCTGCTTTGCTCCCTGACCATGGACTGAAATTTTCAGATGATTTTATTCCCTATTTTTTTGGTTAAAGATACTTGAAGCTTTCAGTAAATTTCAGTATTTGGCCTTGTTTTGCTAATTGATTTTCTTGATTTTTTTTTTAAAGCTTACTGGTTTGAAATAAGAAAGGGAGAAGAGAGGAAATATATTGACTGACTAAGAAAAGAGAAATTTAAATCCAAGAAAGAGATTGTTTCACAAGTACAAATGCCCATGATAATGCAAATCCAATAATGCTGAAGACAAGCTTAAGGCTCAGTTAAAAGCTATTTTCCACATCATGTGTGCAAGACCATTTTTCTATCCCTCTTAGAACAGTTTGCAAAATTAATTGATTGAGAACCATAATTCCCTACAGGGTAGACAATTATTCTTCTCAATTAGAGATGGGTAAACAAACATTCAGGTTAAGCGACATGTCCAAAGTTCATCTTTGGATCAACTTCGCACTCCTGAGTGACATTCCTGGAGATTATACTGCATTCCCAGCCCATTTACTCTGGGGAAGGAAGTCTCCAGGGACACCTCACTGGGACCTACCACTTCTTATAGGGGCCTTATAAAAAGAGGGAGAGAATTTTTTTCATGAGCAGATAGTGATAGGACACAGCGGAATGGTTTTAGTATAGAAGAGATTTAGATTAGATATTATGAAAAAAATTTTCACTGTGAGGGTGGTGAGGCACTGGCACAGGTTGCCCAAAGTTGTGGATGCCCCATCCTTGGGATGTTCAAGGCCAGGTTGGATGGGGCTTTGAGCAACCAGGATAGTGGATGGTGTCCCATGGCAGGGGGGTTTGAACTAGATAATGTTTACTACCCCTTCCTACACAAGTCATTCTGTGATTCTGTGATTTGCATGCATCTTACTACTACCCACCTCTACCTATCTTGCATTTAAATTTACCTGCTCCAAATGGACCCTGATCAACAATTATTACCACAACAATAGCATGAACTTTCAACAGAGACCTTTGCAAAGTCAACAAAGAAAGCTCCATGGTGACTGAAAATCAATAGGGCAGAGAGAAGAATAAAAATTATTTTTGTAATGACTCTTTTGAAATGAGTATTCGAGTTGCATGAGAACTCATGACTCAAATAGTGTTGCATGGTCTTATGAATAGTAATGAAATCAAATCCTAAACAGAGGTATTAGATTTTAATTGAGCTATTCTTTAAAAGGTTTTTTTTCACAGTGTCAAGGTCATATTCTCACAGATAAGAAGTTTATTATACAAGAACAGTGATAATAGGCACTGGAGACATAGTGAGTATATGCAGCATGCTACACAAAAAAGAGA
The DNA here is from genome assembly GCA_013397865.1 of Struthidea cinerea. Classification (NCBI taxonomy): domain Eukaryota; kingdom Metazoa; phylum Chordata; class Aves; order Passeriformes; family Corcoracidae; genus Struthidea; species Struthidea cinerea. The sequence continues at coordinate 138,906 of VZTI01003579.1, forward strand.
GAAAGTATACTAAAAGCAATAATTGAAGTATACACAGAAGACATTCTCATTTATAAGTAGTTTAAATTATTTAGGCATATAAGAGGTTGCTAAGTATACGGTGTATAATTTATTTTTTGTTCCATATAACTTTTGTAACTTTCTGAAACTTCTTTAAAAATGAAGCTTAAGTGCAGTACAATTTTTAAATATATTTCGAAATTTCCTTGAAGATGGATGTGTTATTACAAATTCAACCCCAACGCATTATCTAAGGTTACCCTTACAAGACCTTGGTCTTTAACTGGGAGTCTGAATAGCACTGTTTTGAACAGGACAGACATCTTGGCTTGGAGGACTTCTCAAGGCTTCTTTGGGGTCTGTAAAGCCTTTAAGTATGAGCTAAACTTTAAATATATTAGTAGTATCATCTTCTTAAGAAGTTTTTAATCATTTACTACTGAAACCAGTGAGATTTAAACAAGCATGTAAATACTTTTGTATAACAGTCCCTTTGCTTTCCTATTTCTTTACATGATACTTGGACTCATGGGGGTTTATATCACCCTGTGGAGTACCTTAGCCACTTAGTGTTTGCCTTCTCCAGAATCTTCCCCCCATTATAGGTGATACCTTTAATATTACATCTGATGTCTTTTTAGGTTTCATAGCAGAACGTTTTTTCAATGTTGTTGTTCGTTAGCCATTTTAGTTCACGACAGTCCATTCCACAGGGAAAAGGTCAAATCATGTGGGTCTGTGGCACGGAGTTTCAAACTAAGCTGAGCTGTGCAGAAAAGTGCACAAAAACAGGGTTTTCTTTGTTAAACTGTCTGTATCAAATGAGCAGATATCTTTGCCTGAAATGGAACCCAGTTTTACCTCCTTCTCCAAAATCTTCCAACTGAATGCACACCAAAACACCTGACTCCCAATTTGTAATGCTTCACAGATAATGTTTTTTTAAAAATGTGTGTGTCACAGTCTTTCTAAATCATTGGCATAATTTACATTGCAGAGAGGGTGCCATTGTCTTTTTTTCTCATTTAACCTTCCAATAATCATATTTTGTTTATTCCATCCAGAAGTGACACTAATAATTATAACACAATGCACCCATACAAACAGAACTGATAATATTCATAGAACAAAATTAGAAAATATTCATGTGCCCATATGACTCACAGAAATTGCTATCCCATTAGCTGTTAGCTTTCTGTTAGTCAAAATTGGAGTCAATTTACTCCTGACATGTCCATGCAAACAACCTCAGTTCTATAACAGCTTATCCATAATTTACTATTCAGGAATGATTTCAAGCACAACAACAGAGTATTACAAAATCTGTGTCAAGATTTCACTTCTTGCAGTCTCACATCTTCTCTGTTGACATGCATTGGTAATCATAATTGACATCAGCATTTGTAGAAAAACTGGTCTTATCTCACAGTGTGTCTCATTACACTACTTGAAGAATTCTGCATGCATCTCCTGCATTTGTTTTAGCTCAGTAATAGATCTGGAACTGTCTCTATGTCAGTTCTCCATTAAAAGTTAAGTATCAACATAGACACTTAAAATAACCCACATCTATTTCAGCATTCAAGCAGAAATCTCCTCCTTTGAATTCTGAGTTTTTGTGGAAGTATCAGAAGGCCATGTTAGACCTTCAGCATAGTTTTTCCTCTTATATCTCACATTTAATATATTAATTACTTAAAATGCAGATATTGAATTAATTCATATACACATAGAGTTAAACAGAATCTAATTCCAAAGATATAAATCTGATTACTTTTGTTTTTCACACACTGGAATAGTTAGCTATCTTGATTACATAAGGAATCTAAGTATTAATTCTTATTCTCTAAGTAAATTGGAATTAACTTCCCTTTCTAATTTTTTTTTCTGTTTTCACTAAACATATAATTATTTTCTTGACACTCTGAAAAGTTCATTAAACTGTGAAGCAATATAAATATTGTCAAAACATGCTGAAGGCCCTACCTACATTTGGAAGTAATTCTTATCTATTGCTCCATGGCTGTGTAGGATTTCTGTGAGCTATGAGACTAGTATAATAGTCCAGGAGTTCCTTCAAGTTCAGTGGAGTTTTAGGTGGCAGTCAGAAGGATGCCCATGTACATAATCCCCATTGCATTGAAAATAACTGATATTTATTTCATACTGTAATTTTTAGCGATAAACATGGCATTATTTTTTAAATTTTTTTACCTCCCATAGTCTATTGCAGCAGATTCAACTATCACAGGAACGAGAAAACTTTACAAAAGTTACATATTCGATATTTTCGTTGAACTTAACCAGAATTTCTAGTGGTATCCATGTACTGGTATCTGGAATGCCACTGTTTACACCAAGCCTAGAAATGAATGCATGTCCACAATGCCCAATATACTATGCAGTCTAAGGATTAATTTTAAGCAAATACTAATTATTAAAAGTGATTTCTTTTTTCCTTCATTTTAGCCTGGGACACAATGTTATATTCATACTGCCCAGAGATTTTGTATATTCACTGGTTGCAAAAGAACACTTTTTTCTCTGCAATGTTATTTATGCATGGTCTATCGTCCATCTTCTTTTATGCTTATTAATATGGTATGTTTAAAGCTACTGATGTCCGGATGGATGGAATTTAGAGGAAACATACCATAACCAGTTTTCACAGCAGGAAGAGTTTAAAACCTGCAATGGTCTATGTGGCAGAGGAAACATGACTGAAAGCATTTCTACTTACACTAAACCAGGGAAAAACCTTACTATTAAGTATGAATCTGTTCTTCTGAGTAAGGTCTTCAGCATTGTAGCTAGGCCAGGTGATAGAAAAATAATACACATTTTACTGAAAGGCCTAAGTACTGAAATAATCATCTAATGGAAATTAAATCTCTACATATGTTTTCTACTAAGTGGTTGACAACCCTGTAAAAGCTTTGATAAAGAAAGATTTATATCCTTTATCTTATGTCTTTTCTAAATTCATTAAAGTTTTGGTAAATGTATGAAAAACTTTGATTTGGTTTTCAGGATACATAATAATTTGCACTTGATCTTAAAACCCAAACAAATTAAACCATGGAATAATACTGGATGGATAGTGATATTCATCTTTCAAAACCAAAAATCCTGTGTTTTCTGCTGAACACAGTGTTTCCTTCCTGCATGCCAAAAATGCTAATACATCTTCCAAGGTTTATTAAGAGAATCACTAGGACTTTTTGGGCATCTGTCTCCTTTTTTTTTCCCTACAGCTACTAAAAACAAAGAGGCTGCTTTCTAAAGTTACTGTCAATCAGTTTCATGTGTGCTAAAGAGGAAACACTTCTAAGGAGCAATTCTCTGAGTTTTAATTTCATGCCCCCTGTTTTAAGAAATTGCTACAGCACAGCAGACTATCTGCAGCCTAATTGCTCCCTGTAGGACTTGGAGAGGGGGAGACTCTTCTAGAGAATGGTTCAGATTAGAAACATAAGCTATGTGTTTTGGAAGGTTACACGGCTCCACCATCTCAGAACCTGCCCTGAATGCCAGCAGCCAAACCCCCAGGAGCAGGGGAAGAAATTGCAGAGCTGCTGGTACACTCAGAGCTCCATGTGATAGAAAGTTTGGAAAGGCTGCACCTGGTATTGAACCCTTGTGATTTCAGTGCTAAAGCACAGACCTTACAGCTTCATGGAATCCCAGAATGATTTGGTTTGAAAGGTACCATAAAAATCATCTAGTTCCAAAACCACTGCTTTTGATGCATCCCAGGACACAACTGGCTTTCAGGGCTACAGGCACACATTGTCAGGTCATGCCAAGCTTCTCATCAACCAATACCCTCAAGTCCTCTTCAAGGGCTGCTCTCCATCTGTTTTCCACCCAGCCTGTATTTGTGCTTGGGATTGCCTCAACCATGCACTTGGTGTTGTTGAACTTCATGGAGTTTGCACAGTCCCACCCCTCAAGTCCGTCCAGGTCCCTCAGGATGGCATCCCTTCCCACCAGCATGTCACCTGCCTGCTGTCACCACACAGCTTGGAGATATTGTATATTGCAAATGAAAGATGCTCTGCTTCCCACATCCCTTTGAGGTCAGAGGTAAGTTGTGCGCACATGCATATATAATGGAGTCTTGTGCATATGATGTGCTGAGATCTTACTTGCATGCCTTTCATGTTTCCTGTGATCTGTTGAAGAATTGCAGGCAAATTAACCCTCAATCAACATGATTGACAATATGTAGATTTTACTTTGTTCTCTGTGTCATAAAAAATAGCCTACGAATCAGTCATTCCCCTCAGTGTTATCTTTTTCCTTTAGAGCTTTTGTCCATATAGGTGGTAGTCTTCCTTTATTTGTTTGTTGCAAACAAATGTCAAATGAACCTGTCTAATAAGGGTTTTGCAAGAGCTGTTTGAGGCAAGCAGTCAACACTTGGTTTGTTTGATTGATTAAGTACTCCAGGAATTTCAGAAATTATGAGAACTTAATGCTTAACAACCAGAAATGGGAATGAATTTTTAAAGTAACTGAGAATGATTAATGCAAGGTTTTCTACCCTTTCATCTTTCTGAAAGTAATTCAGGATTTTAATGCCTGGGCCTTATTATGGACCAGTTATTGGCCATTTCTTCCACAGCTTTCACGATGCACTTACTACTGCTATGATCCATTTCTGAAACAGAGATTGCAGCCTCTGCTATGTTTGTACCACACTAAAAATTGGAGGTTCATTTAGGCACCTAAAGAGTCAATGAATGTGTTGAAACTGTGACCTTAAAGGTGACATTTAGGGGAAATTTACTGGAAGTTCAAGCCAGAGCTCATTCCATTTTGTCGGTCCTGTGATAGAATTTTTGTAAGATAACAGAGATCTTTGCTATTTTTGTGAGGAGTAGTTGCCCAAGGAACACAGGAGAGATCAAGATTATGACTAGGTGATAACCAGGACTATGAAACAAGAAAGAACTGTAAATCTTACCCTTTTTCCTTTTCCTTTTTCCTTTTCCCTTTTCCCATTTCCTTTTTCCTTTCCTCTTTCTCTCCTCTCCTATTTTCTTTTTTCCTTTTATTTTTTAAACCCCTCTTCTTAATTATATGTACAAGAGCATTATCAAAATGTCTGATTCCATCTCTGAATGAATGAGACAGGAACTAGAAGTTTTTAAATTTCACATTTTTCTTCATATATTTACTAGAATTAAAGAAGCATTAGCGTGCACTCAATTCTTTTTTCTTCAGGTTTCCTTTCAACACTGTATTTTTATAGTGATTGAATGTATGTAAATATATGCAGCTGTATGAATAAATGTTGTAAATGAACATTTTCCTTTACTGAAGTCTCTTTCTTGAGAAAATAAAGTATCATCTCCAGGAAATACAGTCATCCACTGCAGTCACCAAATGATATTGTTAGAACAGATTTTTTACCTCTTCACCTTACTTTGCAGACCAGTCACAGCGCTGCCAAGTCCACCACTAAACCATGACTATCTACACGTCTTTTAACTATCTACAAGGATGGTGACTCAACCACTCCTTTGGCAGCCTGTTACAATACGTGACAGGCCTTTTGATGAGGAATTTTTTCCTAATTTGTAATTTAGAGTTGTTCTGATGCCATTTGAGACCTATTGTCCTATTACTTGTTACTCTGAAGAAAAAACAACCTCCACCTCACTACAGTCTCCTTTCAAGTAGTTGTAGAGCGCAATATGGAGCTTTCTGTTCTCCAGGCTAAAGAACCCCAGCTTCCTCAGCTGCTCCTCATAGGATTTGTGCTTCAGACCCTTCACCAGCTTTGTTCTCTGGTCACGCTCCAACAGCTTAATATTCTTGCAGTGAGGGGCCCAGAAGTGGACACATCACTCAAGGTACCTGTCTTGAGAATCAGGCCTTTCCCCTGATTCTTACCCAAAAACATTCGACACTCTTGTCACCATCATTAACCTCTGGGCAACCAAACCACCTTCTAACACACAGAGCTACCCCACAGCCTCTCCTTCCTTTTCTATCCCTTCTGAAGGGATCATAGCCATCCACTGCAGAGCTACAACCTCTTTTCCCTTCATTTGATGACATAAGAACAGGGAATGTGTCTTAAATGCTCCTTCTCTTTCCTGGCTGAGTTCAGGTACACAGAAAAATAAGCACACTGATCCTTCGTTTTGAAGTATCACGTGGTGAACATCCACATTCATGCTGATGGTTGTTTTGCATATTGTCCTTTACTTCCTCCACAGCAGCTGCTCATTTTCCTGCAGGCTTTATGGAGAACGACATACTTGTTATTTCTCTGCCAAAACGCTTCTTCTTTCCTCTTCCAGTTCTCAGCCCACAGAAAGCTTTCATAAAGGTCATGCAGGCACATGTGATATCAATGTTTGTGTGAATACATCCATGTATGCATATTCATGTCACTTTCACATTTGACAAATGTTCCAACAAGCAGAATTTCTCTCATATGAGTGCTTTAAAGAAAATAAAAGTGGTCATAACTATCAAGGAAGTATTCTTCTTGCATTTGGGGAGAAATATTTACAGTTACGAAAGTATTTTTGCTGGGAAACAACTAGTACAAATGAATTTGTCATGTGATGAAGACTGAAGGCAATGTGCAAACAGCCCATGAAGCTATACCAGCATGTAGACCATTCTTACATTTCTGAGCATGTACTCTATTGGGATTAACCTCAAGAGGAGCATAATTTGCCTTTACAGCAGCTCAGATATTTCAAGCCTGTATCACTTCAGTTTCTTTTCTACCAGGAATCAAGTCTCCAATGAAATGTCATAAATCAAAATCCTTTTAAAAATTGATCCCTCTATATTTTTCCTTGATTTCATGAGGTCACAAGAAAAGAATATAGAAGAAAATTATGCCTATGACATATGAAACTTCCATTTCAGATACAGCATTACCGGAGATGACCAGAAAAAATGTAGATCAACAGGAGGCAGAGAGAAAAAAACTAGTTGAAAAGACTTCCATTTCTTCTCTACAAGTATGTAAGATCCAGCAGACTTTCAGGTGAATTTCTCTGTAGGTTTCCATAGACTTCAGACTGACATTCAGTGTGAATACCTGCAATTTCTGTTAGTTTGCCATACTTTTGTAGAAGCTAACTAGCATTGTACTTGTGCTAGTATAGTCTGGTATATGCAATCTTCAGAAATATTAATTACAATTTATTTAAAAAACTTAATAGGCTAGAGACTCAAATAACAGATATTTGTATTAGGCCACCTGAAAGTGTTGCAGAAAAGGCATAAGCTAAAAGCCAAGAGACAGGTTTGGTCATTTAGATGTTTTTTCAAAGCATAAACCAATGACTTCTCTGTTATCTTCCCCCCACCCACCTTTGTCTATAATGACTGCTTAGGAGGGAAGTTTGCTGAACTATTGTCTGACATATTAGGGTCTGAGTCTCATTATGTAAATATTATGCAGATTTCTAAAGAACCAAATGCCATTGCAAAGTACAGAGAAGGAACACAAGGTTAAATGACTGCTTTCATACTATAGGAGCTAGCATTTATACATCTCTGTATGGCGATTTTAAAAGACAGGGTGGAAGATAAACTCTATAAGCTTTCCTTTTTCAAGTATATCTCTACCAATTAGTGTGTGGCTGAGAAGAAATTTCTTTCTTAATTACTATTTTTTTCCAAATATTGTTTTCATAATTTCATTTCATTTACTGTTATTTTTCTCCTTTGGCTCTTCCCTGCACTCATCACAATCTCATCAGAGCCATAAGTTTTTATTATGTTTTCTTTTCCAGTGTGACTAACTCACGTTCTCCTTCTGAGAACGTATTTAGTACTAACTGCAAAATACAAGCCAATCTGTTGTATTTCAACAATTTAAATCAAGGGCAAAAGAGTCTTTAGTGTGCTCTCCTCTCAAACATATTAGAAAATGAACTGTTTCACAAGTTACAGGGTAAAAGTCTAGCTACATTCTCAGAAACCTTTTTACAGGTGAATTTATTACACCAAAAAATGATCAAAGCCTAATCTAAATTTAAAAGAGAAGCATTTTAAGATTTATATTTATTAAACAGGTAAAAAGATGAAATAAAAGCTTCTATTTCATCATAATGGTCTGAGAAAAGAGAATGGTCTTCATGAGGGAGGAAGACCATTTTACGCTAACCTGGTAGCATGTTACAAGGGGCTACTTTTATTGCATTCAAAAGAAAGTCATGATGTGAAAGTCTGTTCTGGTAGCATAAGGGTATGTACGTGCTAAATAATGGAGATATTAGTATTCCCTTACAGCAATTTGTCTGTGTTGCAAGAAGCAATGAAGTAGATGTCTTTGATCCAAGTGTAGCTTTTCTCTTTCTCAAAGCTAAGTAAGAGTTACTTAACCTCCTGGACTGCACAAAAAACTTAAAAACCGAATCTTTTCTTAGACAAGTCTGCCTTATTTTTGTCAGCATTTCTCTTCTCCTTTTTATAGCATGCAGTATTTTTTACATGCTTTTCTCCCCAGGTGAAGTCTTCACCTTGGGTTGTGACAGCGTCCAAATCTCATAGCAATCAAGGCTGAAGTCACCAACAGGAATAGAATTCCTAGTAATTTGTAAGCTGTTCTCATGCAGTGTTGTGAGGGCAGGGAAGAGGTGTCTGAAGAAGCCAACATTTCACAGAGTCACTGCCGGTAAGAATATTTGCAAGGAAGATAAATTCCCCCAAAGTAGACAGAACTAAATATACCAATCAGAATATGATTTTCTATAGAATGACAGTTGCTTACTTAGGACCCAGGTACCAAAACATTTAAGTGAGTGCTTAAATCAAACCCATTACTTGAGTGAATGCTTTTTGTAAGCATGTGCCTAATTTATGTTTAATTATGTTAGTTTTACTGATTTCTGATTTCAGCAAGCTTTCAGGCTCCTGTGACTGACACTGAAACAAACTGATATTGGGAGTCTCTGTATTAATGGATGAAGAAATGGCCAAAAGAAACACATTTTTGTGCTACTTGTGCACACAGACATGCACCTACCAAGCACTTTCCACTCCATGTTTCAAGATAATCTGTGATTATCATTGTAGGAAATAGTCAATGTAATGTGATTTGATTGGTGCAATGCTCCCTTGTAGTTTAACCAAAAGAGAGAGAGCAGGCCAGCATATCAGAACTATCAGAAATACTTCTGCATAAATGGAGGTGTCAGCAGCCATTTGAAGTTAAAACGTTGCCTCAAGGAATGTTAGTCAGGACACAATGGCAATGTAAACTTTTTCAGATAGCATTGTTCCTTTTTAACAGCCCTCCCACCCACATGGAAGCAGCTTGAACTGAACAGCCAGACTTTTTCTGTTGGGATCATATTATTCAAGACAGTAACAAATTGAAGGACTGTCAACTCTTAGTTCTGTTCAACATGCACATGTTGTATGTCCACATTATTTATTCAGACCAGACTTCCTGGTTCACAGATTTCCTAGATGAAACAGCTCATTGCTGAAAATTGGGTTTTTCTGTCCATGTGGAATTGTTCAGTGCTACCCTTAAATACAAGCATGTGTATTTTTTCAGTAGTAGAGTATTTTTTCATGTAGTGAAGAACGTGATTCTAGCAAGTAAGCAAGGGGAGTGAAATAGCTGAATGTGTAGAACGTATAAACTTCAATACTGAATAAGCAGAATTTGAGTTACTTTCACAATTACTATGGGCCACTTACTAGGCTGCTTTCTAGTAACAATAAAATAAATGTTTTCTGAAGGGAAGAAATACTGTGTTTTGTGTTCTCTGAAAATCACCACGTGAGATGTTATTGTTCTTGCTGTCAGTCCTCAACTTCTGTTGTACAGCTTAAGGACTATCGCAATACATACCTAAAGCCATACTCTTTTTCAGAAAGGAAAAAAAGGTAAAAAATTTTGTTCTCTTATGCTATGTTTTTATTAAAATACATTTCGCTTAGATAAAATGCTATTCAACAAATGCAAGCCAGTGGTTTTGTTGCTTTGGCATATAATTTATTCAGCTCATTCTTGTAGTATTCAGACACCATGAACAGAATACATTATTCAACAAATACCAACAATTACTCCTTGAATAATTTAGCTGATGAATATTTTATGCTTGTGTTAAGACCAGATCCATGTGAGGGAACTAATACTTGTGCACAGCCTGCTGGACTTCTATGGGAAGTTGATAGAAACCCAAGAGCTGGTATAGAACTTGTCTTGTAGGAGTACAGAGGAAGGTAAAACACATTATGATGGACTCTAAACCTTGCAGAAAAATAAGTGATTGGATATCTAGGCTTTATTATTTAATTCCTGTCTGGATTTGATTGTAATAAACTATGAACAATCACAAAGTACAGAATGACTGACATCAAATGGGTGAGTGTTAGTTATGGCAGGCAGCTAAAGGAAAAACATGAGTAACAATGCAGCTCATTTGAAAAACAGATGAATTGAGGGGAAAAAACCTGAAACAAGAACTCAAGAAACCTCAAAGTGTCAGAAATTATTGGACTCAAGTTTTGGGATTTCTCCTTAAATAAAATACATAAAAATCTCCATGATATGACTGCAGCTACATCTTCATCTATTGTGTGTGACCAGGTCTTCTTACGTCTCTGCAGACAGGCCCTTCCAGGAGTTAGATAATTAATATGTACTCACATGAACAGCATTGTCAAGATCTGGCAAAAGATTTCCTAGATGCAGATGAACAGGCCTGAACCACGATTAGCTGATGCATTTGCCTGTCCCAGAACAACCAAAAAATTTTGTACTGCACAACAGTAGAAGCAAGTGTGCTCTTTAGGAGGATCTCTCTCACAGTGTAACCTCACTGGAACCACAATCCCGTCTGGGGGGATCTGATACATCTGGGAACACGCGTTCCAGACGTTAGGGAAGATATTCATATGACATTCAAATAATCAGGCACATCAGATGCTTTCAGCATGATGTCTCCACGTTACATGACCCACCAGATATAATCTCACTCAGTGGGTCTCTATGTCAGTAAAAGGCTTGCACGCAAGAAATCTGGAAATTAATTAACCTGCAAATCAAAACAGAATTTTGTAAATCCCAGTCCTATGGCTTCATCACAAAATCAATCTTTTTTTCCCCATGTACTACCATATGAATAGGTTACATTCTTGCAGCACAGTCTGTATACTGCTGGTTTGGTATCTACTGATGGATAGCTTATCAGATATCTTCCTTGAGAGTGCAGTGACTGCTGCCTTAAAACATTCACTAAATGCAGACCTTCATCAAGGTGAGGCTGTCTTCTGTTTAGATAAAATGACTGTAAGTGTTTGCTTTTGAGATCATAATATCTTCTGTATCAGTTCTCCTGCAAGTACATCATTAACCTGTCAGCCCACCCTGCAGTAATGAGTGTGATAGACGGGAAATATATTAGGGAAGAACCCGTGTGTGATATGCTTGCAAGCCCCACTTTATCTTTCAAATATTTTTCCTTTAATTAGCACTCAGGTAAAGTCAGACCTTAATGAATTAGCATATAACTGTTATCAGTATACATTATTTTTTCATTCTGAACTGCTCACTCAGATGAGGTATAAAAGACCTGCTATGGGTACATTGGGGGAAAAAAAAACAAGATAGATTGATTCTCTTTGAAAATTCCAGAACTTACAGTATTTACAAAGTCTTTCTTGATAAATAAGATGTGGCATGAACTACTAAGTAAAAAATCCTGAAGGAGTAAAACTGGCAAAAAACTTTGTCTCAAAAATGATAACATCAGAAAAAGAAAGTGCTTATGAAAGTGCTTATGCATATGGAAAATACACAAAAAGTCTAGCTTTGGAATTAGACTCTGTCACAACTACTGGAGGGAAAAAACAGGCATTAGGAGGAATTGATGGTCTGAAGGTATCTGAGTGATGTGAGAGTTTGTATCTCCTGCTTTTTTAAGTGCTTCAGCATTCAATGTCAAATGAATGTACTCAATTATCTGACTATGTTTCCACTAGATAAAATTTTAGCGGTTTCATTTGGCGTATCCTTCCTAACGGCCAATGAATGGCAGCAGAAATAAAGGTGGGAGTAGTGGCTGTATCTTCCAAGTCTTCGAGACTAACTCTCCCCCTTATAAGATTAGCGAAAACAGTAAAACAAATGAACTAAACAAAAACACTATTCAGTGGCTGGAAAACAAGTCATGATATGAAGCTTAAATAGCTCAATTTATTGAATAGAAAGGTTGAGATGTGTCTTCATCACTGTGAATAGGTACTGACACAAGGAACAAATGCTCAGAACTGGAGGTCTTTCAGTCCTGGAGACAAAGACTAACATGATCAAATGGCTGGAATTTGAAACTAGGCAAATGGCTTCAAACTGAAAGTGTGTAAATTTAGATTAGATATTAGGAAAAAGTTCTTTACTTTGAGGGTGGTGAGCCACTGGAACAGGTTGCCCAAACAAGTCTGTCTTGGGCCTTATTCTTCTCTCTTTTCCCTTTTCATTTTTATTATTATTATTATAGACATTCTTCTTTCAACTCATGAGTTCTATCTCTTTTTTGGATTCTCCATTTCACCAGGGTAAGGGTGTGAGTGAGCAGCTGCGTGGTACTCAGTTGCTGGGTGCGGTTAAAACATGACACTTTCTAAAAAGGGAAGCTCTCATCTAATTATTGGAAAAAAACATGTAGTGAAAAAACCCCCAGAGAATTAAACCTAAGAGCTTTGTTAGTGAGACATCTATATATGCTGCTGTAGCCAATGTCTTCTAGTGATAGCCATTATAGTAGACATAAATAATGAGACACAAGGTCAATTCATGCGGGTGTTGAGCCACACCAGGATGGCTACACTACCACAGACATAGTCCAGATGAATATACACAATTCTACACACTGCATTGCAATATGTACTTCTGTATAAAAAAAAAAGTCTTTGCAAACTTTTCCAGTGAATGTGGAAAATAATGGCTTTCACTCTGAGGTCTCCTGATGGCATCATCAGCTTTACTTTTAGCAAGACACTGTAACTCAGAGAGCAGTTATTAAAAGGCTGGCCCTTCTGCAAGGAATGGTGAATGATCTTCTGGGTTGTTGCACACAGTTACATTTTCGTACACCAGATGGAGTGACCACCCCTTGTGAGGCTGGGTTAGTTCTGTCATGCCAGTCCAGGCTAACTTTTATTCTTTCACCTACATTTCAAAAAGGCAATAATTGTTTAGTGTTCTTCTCTAATAAAGGATAAAAATAAATAGTTCTTTTAAATAGGGATGTTTTAGCTGTTCCTGACAATATTTTCCTGATTAAGCAAAAATAAATATATCTCAAGAGCTTTCTAGAGAATATGTGTCATATTTTGGAGCACTTATTTGGCCTGGATAGAAGTCACGGTGTTTTTTGAATGAGAGTTTATATCATATAAATATATGATACTTCATCCACTGTAAAATTGTGCTGGATAAAAAAGATATACCTAAAATTTTCATCTTCATATGTGTAGCAGTAATTGTCATCTCTTTTCTTATCTCCTTTCTAGACTGTAAGTGTAACTGAGCAATTTCACTAAACTGGGAGGCAAACAATTAAAAAACTCTCCATCCTGCACAGACTGTCAAAACAGAATCTGTCAGGAGAAACACATCATTCACATCACACTGAGACTGAAAACCCTAAGAGAGACTGGAATTCATGGCTAGGCTCTCAGGTGGAGATAGGCAAAGAAGAGCAGTCTAGGCTTTCATGAGTATTGCAAAAATGACCTTTCTAAATCTCGGCTGTGCTGTTGCAGAGTAAGAAAAAGAGAAGTCTGATAAAGATGTAGAAAGTCAAAGGATGCTGGACAGGGACTTCCACAAAACCATGCCTCTTCAAGGATTTGTATTGAACCTACTCTTCACTTATGTATCTCTACAACAACAGAACCTTCTAAGTTCAAGGAGCTGTGAGGACTAAAAACCATTACCTAGAACTGATGTCTCAATCTTCTTATCAAAGGGTTTTTCTGGAAGAAGAATGATGAAAGAGAAATGAACAGCTCATGTATATTTTTCACAATTAAAAAATGTTTGAATTGCAGGAGATATAAATTTGGTGTATTCTAATCAAAGCTACAAAGCAGAGGAGGAAGAAAATAATGGTTTATTTTTAGCTATTCCTATTACTAAAATTTGCATTTGAAATTGCAGAAGGGGCAGTCAAGAGGTTGTCTTTTTAAGACTTTCCCAGACATGACAGGCTACAGCAAATGGATGGATGACTCATGTGCCTTCATATGACACCCATTATTTTATACATAATGTTTGTCCTCCAAGGTGATTTTATTTTTCATTTTATTAATCCTTATTAATATTAAAGAGAGAATAGTAAAATACTTTCTTTTTTTTCCTGGAATGTATAAATGCTATAGCTAATCATTTCCCCACAATTATCATAAAACAGCAGTGACATTTTCAGCTCTTCAAAATTATGCAAATTATTGAGTGGGTAAGTACAGTAGCTCTTTTCTCTATTAGAGCACTGCTGTTTAAAGTGGTATTGCATGTCAAGGAGGGCAAGGTGTGAGTAGTTTGATTAGAATTATCCACCCTCCACCGGCATCTCTCTCTGCATCACGCATCTACATGATACAGACACCCACTGTCCTTTATTAAATCACATTTGCATTTGCAAATTCATGGAGACGGGCTAAAAAAAAGAAGCACCCAAAGGCAAGTGGGCGATCCAGATCTGCATTGTTTTTTGTTCCACAGCGCCATCATTCACATCATTCAGTGTACAGGTAGGGAACCTCCACAATTCTTTGAATAAGAAAAGAGAAAAAAATAGGAGATGAAGATTTGCATTTCTAAATCTAGACCAGATTTTGAACACAGAAGTTCATTTTGTTCTTCTTAAGCTAAACTCTTTATCTTCTTGAAAGTTATATGGCTATGGAGTTACTCAGCAGAGAGGTAGTAGAACTGAATGACAAAACTAGAAAGAATTGATCACAGTCTTCCCGTTCAGTTCAGCTTTGGAATAATGACAATTCATTTCTATTCACCTGGAGATCCATTTCAAACATGAGTGATAAAAAGCACTTCCACTGTTTTCCAGCTTAGCAGGCTTACTGCAGTAGTTCTTACCAAATCCCCCAAGGAGACAATAGCTTTCTTCCTGCCTTTCTCTTCTGTAGTGCTTTAGTTACCCGGCCTATGAAGACTCATAGCAAAGCTGCTGCTCTAGACTGCTCCATATTATCCTAGCAATTCTCATCCCACTTGGGCTCTCCCATCTGTTTTCTGGCGTGTTTGTGTGTGTTTGTTTGTTTTGAAACCATCTGCTGTCTCATACCTTCCTCTTCAGCTCCAGCCCTGGAGGAACGGTCTAACTCTTGAGCTCACAGTAAAGCACTGGTGTTCCAGGCAGTTGTGTGCACCCTGGTGCTCAAAGCCCTGCATGGACTGGTGTGCACAGCAGAGTGCAGCTTTCTTGAGAGGAACTAGCATGAGGAATGAAGTGGTGCTGGCATGAGGTTGTACCTTAGGGAACAAGTCCTGTTCATTAGCAGCACTCTTTGGCTCAAGCCAGTCCTGTTCCTGGCTTTGGAGTTATTTGAGGATGTCTCACTGACATTCACAAACATACCTTTAAATTGCATATTATCAGAGATGGCATTTTTATCTCAATTTTTCTATAGGATCCAATACTATTGGTCCATTCAAAAGACTTTTAGGTGGCTATAAGTCTACATACAATTAACAGCATGAAACCAAAGGAAGTCAAACATCAAAGAAGTCAGTTCTTCATTCTTTAAAAGCTAACTACTGGTTGCTTTTCATGTCCTTCTAAGCCAGTTAAGTGGAAACATGGCTCCCCTGAACAATCTACACGAGAATGCTGTTAACATTGCTCAGTGCATGTTGCTATTCTCTCTTTCAATGTTTCATTGAGATACTAAATTCTAATAACTAAACAGTCTCTCTTCCTTTCTAACATTTAGACAGAGAGGTTTTTTACAGTTTTTAAATAGAAGAACTAAAGCCAACTATATTCTTATCTCCTATTTTCAATTTAGCTTCAGAAATTAAAATTTCTACCATATAATTGAACCAAAATTATCTACGACTTTCCAGTGCTTTTCATTCTGTAAACCCATGCTGCAAATAGAAATTCAAGGCTATGATCGAGTACAAATCACCTATTGTGATTGAATAGAGCATTATAAAACATTGATGTATTTCCTCCCTTTTAGCTATTTTTCCAAATGATTTCACAGTCACAATGGACACCTATGAAGTCTGTTAAAAAAAAGAAGAATCTTAACTTCCAAAGTGATGCTGTAGTATTCTTTTTCAGTTCTTTGCCAGTTGCAAGCACAAGTACAGGCTGGACAGTGAATAGATTGAGAGCAGACCTGGAGAGAAGGACATGGGGATGTTGGTTGATGAGAAGCTGAACACACCCTGGCAATGTGTGCTTGCAGCCTGGAAAGCCAACAATCAAAAGCAGGTGGAGGGAGGTGATTCTGCCACTCTGCTTTGATGAGACTCCACCTGGAGTGCCATCCATCTCTGGGACCCCCAACACAAGGGAGATGTAGACCTGTTGGAGTGAGTCCAGAGGAAACCAGGAAGATGATCAGAGGGCTGGAGCACCTCTCCTATGGAGACAGGCTGAGGGAGCTGGGGTTGTTAAGCCTGGAGAAGGCTCCAGAGAGACTTTATATCACCTCAAGAGGGTATAAGAGAGCTGGAAAGGGACTTTTTACCAGAGCCTGTAGTGAGAGGGCAAGGGGCAATGGTTACAAACTGATAGAGGGTAGATTTAGATTGGACATGGAAGAAAGTCTTTACTGTGAGGGTGGTGAAGCACTGGCACACATTGGCCAAAGCAGTGGATGTCCCATCCCTGGAAGTGTTCAAGGCCAGGTTGGATGGGGCCCGAGCAACTTGGTCTAGTGAAATGTATCCCTTCCCATGGCAGGGGTCTGGGACTGGATGATATTCAAGGTCATTTCCAACCCAAGCTGATCTATGAGTCATGCAAGTAGGATCCAAGCTATAACATAAAGCTCTTCTTGTATATGAAAAAGTACTAGTTCATTCAGGAATAATTAATATAAAGAGAAAATTATTTTGCACATTTTTATAGAAACATACAGTATACTTTAAGAGTCTTGGGGTGTTCTTTCCCTTCATTTTTCTTTCTTCTATGTTGAAAATTAAATTCTGTAATGGAAGTGTCAGGCCAAACATTGATATATTATATTTTTAAGGAAGAATATGGGGACCTTATTTGCATCTTCTTTTGTGTGCCCAGTGTTATCCCAATAATTTTCTGAAATAGTACTTTATCTCTGCCTTGCAGCCATCTCCTGGCCTCCCCATCTCCAAACCCTTAGCTACAGAACTTGAGCTAGATAGTGAGATACAGAGGCAACAGACAGCAACACCTGAAATCCACAGAAGAGCACCAAGGCAAGTTTACATAAGTGAATGAAACAGTGCCAGGGCTCAGACACCAGGCGGCTCAGTCATCCATACTGTTAACTTATTAAGCAGCTCTTGGCATGCTTTTGTCCAGG
This sequence comes from Struthidea cinerea, assembly GCA_013397865.1. Taxonomy (NCBI): domain Eukaryota; kingdom Metazoa; phylum Chordata; class Aves; order Passeriformes; family Corcoracidae; genus Struthidea; species Struthidea cinerea. The sequence continues at coordinate 156,444 of VZTI01003579.1, forward strand.
TCCAGGTTAGCACTGTCCCATGAAGCCCAGGGGTGTTCAGGGGGTCAGAATCAAGCAAGGGTTAATCCCCATTAGACAGCTGAGACACAGCCTCCTAGTTGTGGTAGCTGAGGGTTTAGGAGGATAGATGGTACTAGATGGTGTCAGTTGGCCTCAGGGTCAAAATAGCGTTGCCCTCACTATTCAATTTACTGGTATAGATGCTGCCTCAGGCTCCTGCCTATTTCCAGAGACAGAAATAAATTCTGTAGAGGCTTGTCTTTTCTCTGTCATAAGGGCACAACACTGCTGTTGATGACATTTTTGTTATACATGAAATTGGCAGGATGTAAACCAACAGGAAAACACCAGAAGGTATTGTCCAGGATTCATAACTTTAACAGCTGGTTCAAAGCAAAAATTGTGTTGTGAATAAAGAACTTTTAAAACTGGTGATATGGAAGCTTGCCTAGCCCTTGCAGACAGTTCTTTGAGCCCCATGCAGGTAAAACTGTCACATTTCGAACCATAAAAACAAAAAATGTACCCTTTTTTCTTCCCTCTGGTCTCCATCACCAGAGGTATGCACTCCTTGGAGCAGGACAGGCATGGGATGTCGCTATTACATCCGAGGCGCATAAAGAAAATGACATAGAGTCCTGGCTTATGAACAAGTGGAAGCCAAAGCTTAAGCTTTAATAATTTTCTGACTACTTTATAGGATAGATCGCAAAAGTGTGTTGAATGGCAATAGGTAATTGGTTCCTCGGCCATCCACCCCTTGAGAGGATTGGCCAAGTTCTAAGGTACCTATTCCAAAATATTTTCAAAGTCAAAGCCATAACAATCTTGCAAAACAGCTTGCGAGTGCAAGAAGTTTATGAAACTGTGACCTTGTTTAAAATAGTTTACATAGGAAAGACAGTCTTCTCACAGAATATTGAGAAGAGGCTGAAGAATTTCTCTGCTTCTAGCTTTTTAGCACCTACAATGGGATGCCTGTGCTTTCACCACACCCTGATGGTGCATCTCTCTCTGTCCACTGATTGTGCTGGAAGCAAGGTTACAGCAACTCTCTGTGTAGGCACCAAGAAAGATAAAAAAGGAAAGTAGTCCTGTTACTAATACCAGACATACTTTTAGACATCTTGGTACATGAGCTACAAAGCTCTTCCATGAATGGAGGGAGAATGAAAAAGACCTGAAAATATATCTGTCAGAAAAGATTGAGTTGAGGGAGCAGAAAAAGTTCAAGACACAAATCCCAAACCTTTATGGAACAGTAGGTACTTTGGGGGCAGGAGGGGGTGAGGACTACTAGGAATATTCTCTACTCTTAAGCAAAAGGCTGTAATTGTTCTTTTGTGCCTTATGACAAAAGCATTTATTCCAGAAATATGCTAGTTCAGATTCTTTCTGAAATAATTTAATTTTTCATGACTACTTAGCAATAGGCAGAAATGTTCTCACATATTTAATTTCTCTTTTGTGGCTGATATTGTCTGGAATTTACATCTAAGTTCTCAGTTTGAAAGGTAGTTGTATTCTCTTCAGGAAAGCAGAGTCCATAACAGTTGGATTTTAACTTAGATTCAAAGAATATTTACTGAATCAGAGCTGTAGTAGCTCTGACAAAGTTCATCACTCAGTCCATAGAAGTCCAAATCTGATGTAGAGATTTAAGACAACAAATGCCTATTTGCCTTTTATTTTTACTTTTGACATTTAGGGGGAAAAAAAAAAGAAAAAAAAGAAGATAGGAACTCAGTTCATTTAAACTTAATAAGTTGGTCTTACAAACCTAGACCCTCGCTAATGCTCTAACAGTGAACCTTTCCACCTGCTCTCCAATACTGTCTGCCCTTGTAAGAACCCAAAATTGAAACACACATGCTCTGGATCACCCTGTAGCTTTTCTTCATTGAATTTATTGGGAATTTATTTTCCCACTGACATTGCAGCTGAAGCACCACCATATCTAGGTGCCTGGGTTGCACACACAGCAAAGCTCTCCACTCACTGCAGACTATATGGAAAAATTCAATTTCTTTGGAACTATGTTTTTTGATCTAGTTCTACTCTCAAACCTGCTCATGTTATGATTGAAACTTGAAAACTAACTTCCTTTTTGCTCCCAAAAGAACAGAAAAAAAAGTACTTCACTGGGTCATCTTTTCATTGAATTCTTTTAGTCAGTTTTAGTTTCTGCCTGTCAGAAGCACATAAACTTCATGAACAAAAACTGAGGAAAACTCCGAACTCCATTCAGGCTTTTTCTAAAATGTTTATCTTTTAAAAGTTTCATGATATCCTGTATGGTCTTTCATTCAATTCACTTTTGACTGAGATGTTATATTACTGTTTTTTTAAAATCAAATTCTCCCCAGACTCAGTGAGTTAAGAGACTAAATTCTAAAAGCTTTGGAGAAAAATGTTTAAAATAAGAAGAAATGGAAGAAAATGTTAATACAATTTTCTGCGAGTCAAATTTGTTTTGCTGACTTTTCCTCCATCCTGAGTTTTTTAAACATGAGGAGCCTAAAGTATTTTTCTTAAAATATAGTATTACCTTGATAAAATTATTGGGATTTTTTCCTTGTTGTGATGTCCTACCTGGTTTTAACCCATAGCCATCTTCAAACATGTCATCACTGGTCAAATTTCTTCACGGCTTTGCAAACAGCTACAGCCTCTTGTGCAGACATTGTGCAGACTCTGTAATGAGGCTATAAAACAGTGCTCACCTGAGGTTACCTCCCAGCCCAGCACAGCGGCACTAACAGCAACCCAACACAGACAGCTGGGGAGAGGTAGGTTTTTTCTTCCTAATGAAGGACTGAAAAGTGATCTTACTCATGCTACCATTGCGCCATTACAGCTCAGTGGGCTTCAGTGGAAATCCTCCTGAATTAGTTCAGATAGCTTAAACATAACTCTCTAAATGTTATATTTACTGAATTGCACTCATCAAGCAATTTTAAAGCACCTTGGGAACATTAGTTAAGTTCCAGAATCTCTCCTTCCATGGTTTCCCAAGTGGAAAATAAATTAATATAGTTTATGGACATTTAAATCATCATCCAGGAATATTCCTCAAATTTGTGCAAAATCACACAGCAAATCACCATCCAAGTCAGATACGGAACTGAATGTCCCACCTCTTCTCTTGGGCTCTGGTACTACACATTTTATCCTCTTTCAGAACAATAGATTTAAGCTCTTACAGATTATTACTTATATCTTAAACTCTCTTTTACCTCAAATGGCTGCTGAGTTCTCAGTCGGGCCATTTAACATAAGTGCCTGCTCTAGTTATTCAGTCCATTAAAACAGAAATCAGACTACATTACCCAGAACACACTTAAGCCTCCCACAGCCCTGCTCAGTCACAGAGGCAGTCGGCCAATAAATAAGCTCTCTACAGTGTTCCCTACAAAATCATTTAGGACTTCTCTGTTAAAGTATATGAATACATATGTTTACACAAACCCAACAGCCAATATCTGAATTATCAGTTAATTTAGTTAGACGAGCACTTGCTTATGCATGTTGGGTTGGTTATTTCATTACCCATGGCTAATTCCTGGGATGCTGTTAGCAAGCCTCCTAACTTCTTTCTGTCCCCATAGTCCTCTGCTTTGAAAACACAGACATTCTTTTCTTTGGTTGTAGGACATTTTTGCTATTTGAACTAATCTGGCCATGGGAAGCACAGGATGTTGTGTGTGTGTGGTTCTTGGACACACAAAGTTAATTTACACATGAGCAACGTAGGCAATTCCCTAAATTAATAGATGGGAGAAAAGACAAAGAAAAAAATCCCTAATGCCTGCTTTACTAGATTCCTAAGAAACTAGGTTAATTTTGGTCATTGCCACCACTGGAGAAAGTTCAGAGCTGTGAGAGAAGGTAGGTGCTGCGGTAAACAATGTGTTTAAAATTTACGCAGATGGGTCCTCAAGGCAAAGTCACAGTTCTACTTTCCCTGTGGAGGCAGCGGAACCAGCAAAGCTGATTCTGAAGTATTCTTCCCCATTTCTTCCGTCCACCACTTTTGTTTCTCCTGCTGCCATGGCACGAACATGACTCAATCCCAGGTCTTTGTCTTGAGAACAGCAAAATGAAGATTTGCCTGTATCTCCTTGAACTGACGCTAAGCACACACCTTTGCTTAGTAAATTCAGGACTCAGTCAGGTAACACATGTGAATTACTAGTCCACAGTCCTGCACGTAATTGAATGCCCTCAAAACTCACATACAAAATGTGTGACTTCACAAGATCTGAGCTCTATAAGAATAAATATAATCAAATTCAGACAGCATTTGCTTGCCAATTACCGGCAGATTTGCACCATTTATGGTCAGTCCATTATTACACAGCTCTACAAATTGAATTTGTTACAGAAAATGTTAAGAAGGAAGGATCTTTGGCTTCAATTTATCCAGAACAAATGGGCAAATGGAAAAAATCAAATCTGAATTTGTAGCTACAAGGCAATTTGGACAAATGTTAGGCTATACTGTCCTATCTGTGGAGCAAAACATGATCCAAACTATCTCAATGCATTGCGATCATATAATTTGATGATAATACCCAGCACTGTGGCAGCACAGGCAATCTGGTGTTCAGGACATTCCTGAATTTTATTTAAAAGACTTTTCTTTTTTTGCTAGCTAAAATATCTTTGTTATATTGCACATTTATGCTGTAAAAATGAAACAAACGGTTCTAAATGGGACAGAAGATGTCTGTGGTGTAATTGATTTGCCAATTGCCTTGATTACTGTAGAAATGTTCAGCACTTTTTCTTCCTCAGGGAGATTTTAGCTTGAAAAACTATGCCGACAGACAGACACTTCCATACAAGTTAATCTGTATTTTATAACAGATAAGATTATAAAATGCCCAGTGAAAACTCTAGTATTTGCACTGAATATGGTAGGTTGTCTCTGTCTGGATGCAAGGTACCAACCAAAGCCTGTCTGTCACTCCCCTCTGCAAGTGAGCAGGGGACAGAAAATATGAAGGGTTCATGGGCTGAGATATGGACTGGGAGAGAGATAATCCACCAGTTACCATCCCGGGAAAAACAGACATGACTTAGGAAAATTAATTGAATTTACCACCAACCAAAATAAGAGCAGGATAATGAGAAGTAAATCTTAAAACACTCTCACCCCTCTCTCCTTCCCAGCCCTACCTCCATCCCCAGAGGTGCAGGTAGATGGGTAATGGGGGTTACAATCCATTCATCACACATTATTCCTGCTGCTGCTCAGGGAGAGGAGTCCTCCTCCTGCTCCAGCATGGGGTCCCTCCCACGAGACAGTTCTCCACGAACTTCTCCAGTGTATGTTCTTCTCAAGGGCTACAGTCCTTTATGAACTGTTCCAGCATGGCTCCCTTTCTATGGGGTGCAGTCCTTCCAGAACCACCTGCTCCAGCGTGGATCCCCCAGAGGGTCACGAGTCCTGACAGGAAATCTGCTCATCCTCTCTCCACACATCTGCAGGTCTCTGCCATGGGGTCACAGCCTCCTTTGGGCATCCACCTGCACCAGGGTGGGGCCCTTCACAGGCTGCAGGTGGATTTCTGCTCCTGCACAGAGCTCCATGGGCTGCAGGGGCACAGCTGCCTCACCACGGTCTGCACCATGGGCTGCAGGGGAATCTCTGCTCCAGATCCTGCCCCTCCTTCTCCACTGACCTTGGTGTCTGCACAGCTGTTCCTCTCACACATTCTCACTCCTCTCTTCTCTGAGTGCAATTACCTCAACTCAAGAATATTTTTTCCTTTCTTAAATATGTTATTACAGAGGTGTTGTTACCATCGCTGATTGGCCCAGCCTTGGCCAGCAGTGGGTCCAATTTGTAGCCAGCTCGCACTGTCTCTGCTGGACATGGGGGAAGCTTCTGGCAGCTTCTCACAAAAGCCACCCCTGTAACCACCCCAACTTCCCAAACCTGGCCATGCAAACCCAACACACTACAATAGCAATTTAGTTGGTGGGAGAGGATGTAGCTTTAAAATAATTTTCCCTCTCTAGAATAAACAGTCCCACCTCTTTCATCCTTTCCTCATTTGAGTGACACTCCAGGCCCATTAGTAGTCTTCACGGCCCTTTGTTGGACTCTCTCCAGTAGTTCTACATCTTTCCATAGAAAAGCAGAAATTCGCACAGCAAAAATACTGTTGATTCTCGTGAAGAGCACATATCGCATTTCAAAACTGACATAGGTCTTCGGATCTGTTGTATGGAACTCATCTCAACCAGCTTCATGGATAAGAACCTGCTTAGACACCCAAATTCAAGTCCACATGGAACAGTCTAACTGCATTCTGGGAGGTGGAATTCAATAACTTAAATACCTAGGGCCTAGAAGGCCCCACCTAACTCCATCTGTTACTAGTTCTAGAAGAGGATATTTCCTCTAATTCCCTTCTCATATCTGCCAGTCTGGTGTGGATGCCTTGAATTCTTTAGGGTTGTCTCAGATGTAGCAGTATGGCTATTAACTGCGAAGGGATTATAGTGCCTGCAGACTGCTAACGGTGGGTGATTTAATCTCAGATTCAATCTGCTCACCACTGAAACCAACAGTAAAGACATCTTTACTGATGGTGGTTACTTGAGATATCCTGTAGGGGTTTTTTATAGTCATTGGAGAAAATCTGGCCACTCCAGGATGTAATTTTTCTGGTATTTGCGACGAAGTGACTCCCTCCTCCTTTAAAAGGATATTTTCATATTTTGTTGGAGAGATCCTGTTCTTTATTTCAACACCTGCAGTACTTCAATGTGCATGGGAGCTTCCACTTTACAAAACCATCTCTGACTGGCTTTGCTCTTCCCAGGGTTTGCTCACCCGCACATTTCACTGGGGCTTGCAAAAGCACAGCACTTGCTGCTTGATGCTGCAGTCAGATAAGCTTCTCCACCAAGTCTTTCCCAGTGAATTTGAGAAGGCTGTTGCCATCCTCTGGAACTCACAGGAAGGTGTTTGAAGGAAGGTCAGCTCCCAATTGTTCAAGTAGGGCAAGTCAAAGCAGGGCAAACGAAGGTCATCCAAAGTAAGGGAGACAACAGACTGGAAGTCAGCAGCAGTATAACCCTGTTCCAATCAGTATTGTATCTGTGTTGAAGAGCTTTAATGAGAAAAAAGTATTATTAACTTTCAAGTGTTGCAATGACAGCTTGTTTTTCCCTGTGGATGCATGGTATACTCACATGGCACGGCACAGCACAGAACAATATACACTTACCTAGGTGCTAAGTATAACATCTCCTTACAATTCACTTTGCCCACATCCTGACTGAAGGGTGGGCAAGAACAGAGTGTTTCCAGCTAAAGTGAGCACAGTGTAAGGTCATCATTAACCCCTCTGTGCATATTACTATGATTTACAGCAATGGACGAGTATAAGCATCAGCAAAACTTCCATGGACAAATTATAGTCCATAAAAATACTGGGTAGAATACAATCATTAGAATTCTGGGACTGGTTTCAAAATATTCAATTTTTAAAGTTTCTAAAGTTGACCTTGAAAATTTCCCTCTCCACTTGCCATCCCTTCCTGTGATCAAACATTCTCAGTCATCACAAACTGCACACATCACATGCATTTTCTCACAATATCTCACATGAAAGACAAAGTCACCTTGCAATTTTAACCTCAAACAAAACCAAACCAAAGCAAATTCCTATTTTCATTGCCACCAAGTTTAACTGAAAAGAGAAGATGACAGAACAGGAAGACCCTTCAGACCTCCATTGTAATCCTCTCCTTTCTGACCCTTACCAGCTCTGTTTAGCTTTCACTTCCTTCATTTCTTATATATGATTTATCATTACTTTTTGCAGCAGCCTTGTCCTATTCACAGCAGAGTGCCATTTTCACAGAGTTGTCCTTCTGTGGCAGCAGGAATCCTTGTCACAGAACTGCAAAGAACTTCACTCACCTGATATTAAGTTCTGTTAAAGAGCTACAAAATCTTATTCTTTAGACAGATTAGTTTTAATCTTCTTGTTCACTTGTTTCTCACAGTATCACCTAACCTTTTCACAATTTGATGTGATGGGGTGGGAGAAGGGGTACCTATGAGCCAAATTTCCAGAAGACCACATTTCACAGTTTCCTTTTCAGTTGTAGCCAGTGGTCCTCATCACACCTGAGTTCTAGTGTCCTGCTCATTAATTCCCCTGCCAGTCAAGAAAAAGAAGAGGGATACAAGTGCTATCTGCTTTCCCTGACTAGTATGAAACAGACTCCAGTGGAGCATGCACCTGACAGGAGACTACAGTAATTTTGGGTTAGGTGAAGACATAATGGTACTGGACATCAGAATGTATTGTCAAGATTGGCAATTTGTTAACAACTAAAGGGAAGTGTGTTATAGCTGTGGATATGTTTAGATATAAAAAGAAGGGAAGACGGGTGTGAAAGCTACCTTAACTTCATTTCCAGGGATAGCACTGGTGGGAAATGCCTTTCAGTATCCTTCATGGTTTTTTCTCATGTTCTGGTCAGTGATACACTGATAGTATTGCATGACACACTCTGTGCTCTATTTCCACCAGCTGAGAACCTGCAACTTTCTCTTTTCCTCCACAAAATTCACCATACAAAGATTCATATTTAGAACTTATGCTAGTTCTATTTCACATTATTATCACAAAAAGATTCAAGAGCTGGATATACTCAGAGACATTCAGGAAGTGCCTGTCTTTGTGACATTGGTAACATTGGGCAGATACAGAAAACACAAAATACAAAAAAATATAAACAAATATGACCTACTCAGGTTCAAAACTAGGATCCTGAAAACTATTTGTCTTCTTCCTGACTTCTAAAAGTATCTGAATTGCCTGATCATGCTCTTCTTCTGCACATGCATTTCTTCTGCATGTGCCTTGATATCTTGGTGGAACTGAGAAATTCATCTGATGTGCAAGTCCAATCAGGTAGATCTTCCACTAAAGTACCCTAATGTTTTCAAATCTGTGATTGGATTGTTGTCACATAACCTGAATATCTAAAAATAAACCACCTTCTATTTAACACATCTCTTTACTACTGACGGAGTCAAGCACCTCTGCAGGCAGTTCACTTCATACAAAGACATCTCTTATGAATCAGTCTGTGACAGTATCTGTCCTCCACTGGATGGAGAGAGAAATAGAGTGATCAGTTTAGGAAGAAGTTCTGTGCAACATAATGTTTTGCACAATAGCGGCGCAAAGCATATTAATCTCCTCAAGCACCTATCCTGTACCATTACCTCCTTTCACATGCACTGAAAGAACTGATGGCTTTTATCAGTTTTATTGTCAAGTCCATGCTTTAAATCCATGTTGATGATAAACCAAAAGTCTTCCCAAACCATAGAATTGGACTTTCATAACTAACTTGTAAATGTTTCCATGAGATAACTCTTGCTAATGCACACACTACCTCACTGATCAGAACATTTGGAAGTCCTAGGAACCATATTTTTCTCTAGTAAGTTTACTGCTGATATCTTTACCTCAATGTGTCCAGAATCCAAATTACAAAGTTTCCTGCTTGTCCGAGTGGGGAGATTTCTGTCACTATAAAGAAAATATTGTTTTTTAGATGTTCTTTTATGAATAGGAAGGGCAAGGTTTCTATGTGCTGATCAATTTTACATGTTTGGGTTTTTTTGGGGGGGGAGGGGGGCTGGCGTTTGATCATTCTGTTTGTGTCACCTACTTTCCTCAAGATAAATAAGGTGCCCCAATTAATGCTCCACTCTCAGAGCCAGGCATCTTGAAGTTAAAAATATCAAGAGAAGTTTTACAGTACTGTGACTGATCTCTTTAGGCTTACCCTGCTTAAAATAGTCCATTTGCAATTTGCTAATGTGGAGCCAAGTTTTCAAACACCTATCCAATATTGGGGTTCATCAGCTGGAGGATGAAGGAAGTCTACATCAGGCCCAGTGTAACTCTCTAATTTGCAAAAAAAGTACTGTTTTTAATGAACACTAATTATAATTGGGGAAAGATAAGCTGTGGATTCAACAGAGGGGAAAAAGGCTAATGCTTTTAAAATGTAGCCTGATTAATGAGGCTGTCATAGAACTTATTTAGAGGTATGCTGTACAAAGTATCAAAATCTCTGGAAAGATTTGCAGCAAATTAAAGCCATCAGAGTTTAGAAATCATAAAACTGATTTCACTCCAAAGGATATTCCGTAAAGGCCAATCATAGGATTATAGCTGAGGCAGAGAAGTTGCAAAGGGCAAGTGTTCTTAAACTGTTCTGGGGTGTGGGTCACATTTCAACGCCTTGGCTCCCACTTTCGGCCTTGTGTAACAGCAGCAATTGCCTTCTTTGAATAGTGGCATTCAGAAAATATTTAATATAATTTTAGCTGGTTTTAATGTAAGATAGCAGATGGAAATGCAGAGGAACCTGTGCTTTGCTAGGCAGTTCTCTATGGGCCTCCAGCAAGTGCTTCATGAATCACTAATGGTGCATGGTCTGCAGTTGGGAGCTATTGATTTGAAGAAAGCCCAAGTAAGTAAACAGATAGACCTTGTACTATATGGTGAAGGTCACTAAACATAAGAAATAAAATTTTCCCTACAGCGATGTGCATGGAGCATTTGGTATCCTGAAAGTTTAAACAAAAATAAAGAAGTAATAAAAAACCCCATATTTGGGATGTTATTTTTAGAGTAAAGGAAGTTCACTGACAGAAAGAGAGACTCAGGCATATAGGTGCAAGACACAGATCATCTGGGAATTGGCAAAGAAAGGAATCTAGGTTCCTTTTTTTTAAGAATGACAAGTACCTTTAATGTAAACAGCCTTTAAATCTTGACTCCAAAGGATTAAAAAAGTCATCCAAACTAAGACAAATGGCGTGGGGGCAATAAGGCTGTTTTAGTTGAAATCTGCATCAGAGAAGATGGCCTACAAATGTTAATGCATACTTCTAAACTTTTAAGGGGCAGAAAGGAAAAAAAATGTGTAATATGGCAGGGCAGTGCATGAAGTTGACTGTCTGGATATGTTGTCAGACCTGAAAAAGGAGGAAAATCACCAATTATTACAATCATTCAGAATTTAATACAAAGTCAAAAGAAGAAGACACTTAGAAATGATTGATTTCCCAGCCTACCATAATGTCTTTGGACATCAATACAATATTTGATGATACCAATGTTTGCCTCTTGTTCCTCTCATAGCTCTATAGATGTTAACTTGCAGGCAGCCTCGCTGGCACAAGAACATAATAGCATACAGGATTTTGGCTATACTGAGCACTGGATAATTCTGATGACTTATAAAATCCTTTAGCCTAGAAGTGCTTTATTTTCAAGCTCCACTATAATTAGTTACGAAGGTTATTTGACTGAGACGTGAGGCAAGGCTGGAAGGTTGTTGTTAAATGAAATCAATTTCACCTTCTTTTTCTCTTGCTGTAATATTTTCCTTTAAATCTATAGTGAAGAAACAGACAGTCATTTAGCAACAACAACTTGTTCAGCAGTTTCAACAACACGTTCAGGAACAATGAAGAGATTCAGTTGATACCAGCCTTTTGCTGAATAGTTCTCTATGTGTCTGTCAGGTTGTGTCTCCACCTACATTACATATTCTAAGCATGGCCAGCTTCCTCAGTTTGAAGGAAGGCACAGTTGACCTATATAAACTTCTCAGGCTTTAACTGAATTTTGAGCAGAGGCAACATGTCCCACCAGCTTTGTTCAGTCTCCCAGATCTGAACAGCCTCATACATTACTGATACTCCATAGTTTGCAAGATCAAAAGAATAGGGATGTATCTCCAGAAAACCTGGTCTGGTTTTATAGTCCATGAATTCTAAAACAAAGGTCTCGAGAAGGAACCACAGTGTATCCCATGCTCTTAACTGGGGTGGATGGAAGAAGCATTCCAGCAGAAGAATAACAAAGTCGAGGTTTAAGAACTGCGCCAGAGAACTGAAATTTGCTCAGGGATGACAAAGATGTGGCAGCTACTAACAGAGAAAAGGAGTCCTCACACACTTGCTCCCCTCTGACATACCATTCATGAACGTCACAAGTATTCATACTCCCGACTCTGAAATGATTATGCTTTTCTGTTCATTTATGTGAGTGAATCTTGGCATATACAAAAATACCCAAGATGGATTTGTATGAACATTTCATGCACGTATACAGACAATGAGAAAATAACAGGAAAAATTTTAAAGCTGAGAAATATGCCTTTAACAATCGCTTAAGTCCTGACTAGAAAAGATAGCTGCTGAAAGCATATCAGTGATTAGTCTCTTGACCTTTCTTCAACTTGAAGTCATCAGCTATTGTTCGTCACCGACAATAATAATAACCTTTATTTTATGAGGTGACTGACAGACAATCCTTAGAGACCACAGTCTTTCACAAGAGCAACGTGCTTAAAAAAGAAGTCATATTTAGTAGGCTCAATACAGTGAAATTAATTCAGAATTTTTATATCAAATATTAGAAACATGAAACACTGTCTATGCAAAAAAAAAAAAAAAAAAAAAAAAGGAAAAAGAAA
>VZTI01003579.1:168989-208629 GCA_013397865.1 Struthidea cinerea
AAGCAAAAAAAAAAAAAAAAAAAAGAAAGGAAAAAGGAACATTCAAATGACTTTTAAAGGAAAAAGCTGTAGCAAAAGTTTGGGCAGAAGAATGGCAGACTATTAAAATTTATTTCCCCTTTAGCCCAATTTTATTTTCAATAAGAAGGTAGAAAATTTCTCAAAGTTTTCTTTTCCTTTTTTTCATTTTGAAAGGCTAAGTGGAGGGAAATCCAAAACTGTATGAACTGTCAGAGGGAATATCTTGTCTTTGACAACAGCCAGTTCTGAATCCTCAGATATGAACACTATGATACTTCATTTGAGAGGAGGTGTTTCTTCCTAATCACAGCCACCTAATCACAGTCTCACAACCTGAAGCTGCAGTGGCTGCCCTCCTCACATTTTCATTCTTCCAAGTGTAATTACATATGTTACTCTAGACCAGACTTGAATGGAAATCCCTTTCAGGAAAACCCCAGGAGGTGGAGCCAATAATAGGGTAGGTGGCTCTCATTCTTTAGAGTCATTATTGAACCAATCGGATAATACAGTGTGAGGGGTCACAACAAGCAGTGCACTCTTCTGAATGAATTGTAAAGCCAAAGCCCTGAATAACTCTGGCTATTAGACAGACTTTTTTTTCAAGAGTGAAGACCTTGCCCCATCAAGACCTACACTGTATATTGCACTTTGTCTCCTGCTAGTTCAGTCAGTCCCTTAGCCTGTGTTAGTACTATACAGGAGGTCTATGTGTGTTCATATACCATTCTCCTTCCTCACTGGAAGGAGCAGCAATTCACCAGTGAGATTTTTGTTTGCCAGAAGAATTTAATCCAACCTGTTAAAAAATTATTCTCATAATTTTCCTGGAGGGCTGCAGCAAACTTGTCCTTAAACTCAGTGTGCTTTCAATGTTCACTGCATTTACCACCATTACCTGTGGAACAGAAGAGCCAGCATGAATAGTGGTAAGGTCAGGAATTGTATAGAGACTCATCTGAAGAAATGTCTCCTTTTCCTAGCAATAATTGTATCTCAGGCAGAATGTTTTGAATTATATGAAGCCAGCAAGGAGCTAAAATGAAGTTATTAGCTCTTGACATTTTCTTAGATATTAGTCAATTATTGTGAAACATTCATTGAGCAAAGATAAGACCCCAGAGGGATTGAAGAACCTGATAAATAAATCCCATTGGAATTCCAAAAGTTTGAAAATCTCAGCCTAAATTTTTAGTTTGGATTTGGGGTCAGGGTAAAATCTACCAGGTCTTAGCATGAGACAGTCATGTCTGGGTAGTATGAAATATACTAACATATGTGAGTGCTATAAAAATGTCAGCACTGTAATCCTAAACCTACCAAGCCAGAAGAAGATTCAAAAGTCAAATGCCCCTATCATGTGGCTTATGTCAGTCTCCATAGACTGTGACTGTTCAGGTAGCCACTGGACAGATCATCACCACTCAGGGAACTCTGTCACTGGCTTCTGCAAGTCAGTTCTTGGTGTCTTACTTCCCTTGTGTGCAAAGATGGAGGCATTTTTTTCCTTGGAAGCTGTTTTTAGAGCTACTAATGAAAGCAGTAGACAATTTTGTTGTTGTTGTTGTTGTTGATGTGGTTTTGACTACAATCTAAACAGAAACACTTTTCATTCGTGTGTAATTTACTTTGAAGAGTCAGCCTCTGTTTCTAGTTACAGATGATACGAAAATATCAGACAGCCAGCCTGTAACATTTTTTACTGCAGAGAAAAATCCATTTAAAACCATTCATAATGTTGCTAAAATACAGTACTCTTTTTTTTCCCCAACTTCTAAGCTTTGAATACACATGGGAACTTGAGAGATCAGATCTACATTGAGTGGATCAGCAAAATGTGGTAGAATCAATGAAGTTATGTGGGTTTATATTATCTAAGAGTATGGTGCAAAGTGATAAGGACTGGCAGGAGAAAAACTCCACATACATCCTCCCCCTTGAAACACATGTTTTTAAAACTGCTGTAAAATATTATTATTTCTGCTAAATATGTAATATATGAAGGATATGTCAACTTTTCATGCTTGTGTAAAGATTATGCAGTTTTAAATGCCTTTTCCAGTCAGACTTAATCTACTCAGCCCAAAGACAAGCTGTTACACTTTTATATTATACAGCTCATTTTTGTGTGCCTCTGTGTCTGCATTTGCATGTATGTGAACAAGAGAGAGAAATGCACTTACAACTGTGGAAAGCCACTAATTAGGCAAATTAAAGCACATTTTTTTTTCATTAAAACCTCAGTTATTTTCTTTCTGCCTTTTATTGTTTATTGGAAACAGTCCTTTCTCTGACACTACCCACAATGGATTTTGCAAATTTTGTGGCTTATGTTGACTGTTTTGCAATTTATACTAGTGTGTAAAATATTCCCAGCACATACACTTAATCAAAACAAGCCCAATTAAGCTCAGTACTCCAGATTCCACCTCATTAGCTTTCTGTTCCTAAAATATAACAGATGTGATTGCTGCGGGCCATGAGTTAAAGACGAATTTTTCAGCTAAGCACTTGCAATACAACGTAAAGTTATATGAAGATTTAATTATTACTTTCATTTTCATGGCTTACTGTAAAAGCTCATTTTTCACTTAATAGCAATAGTATTCCACTCCTGCATTTTACCCCCCATTACAAAGAAAAGTATCTAAAGGAGGAAGAAGGAAGAGGTCAGGAGTCTTATTTTTACTCTTGGCCTCACATACTGAATGAGTGACTTCACAAACTTGCAGGGCTTTTGCCCATTCTAAAATACGGGAATACAGAAAGGACTCAGGATCTCAGCTTGCAGAGTATCACTTCTGCCTCAAACCTCTGTGCAACCGCGGGAATGATATTGCAGCATGTTTACTTGGCATGCTACAAAAAGATAGAATGGCTTAGCATGCAGCAATAGATGTCTAGTGATCCCCTCAAGTAATTCTTGGTACTTCTCAGCTGTATTTTAACTGTTTAGAACTACTGGCTTCTCTGTAATATCCAATAGAAGGAAAAATATTATCTTTTTTCAGTAGTCAAAAGGCCAAAGAGGATTACTACAGGACTGACAGCAGGGATACGAAGGAAAGCTCTGCCAATTGTCAGTAGCTGTATTTCTTTGTCAGTACCCCAGTGTCAAGCTGCTGAATGTCTCCCACACTTTGTCTTTGTTATGGGAACTCAAGCATCTGGTAGATCAAAAATAATCTGGCCAAACCAAAGCAATTCCAAGAATAATCCAGATGGGACTGTCTGAGTTGTCCGTGGCACAATTCACCGTGGAGATTTCCAAATGAGCTTTCAGCTTCCAATAAATTAAACTTCTTTACAGATTCTGTACTGATGCATAACTGACACCATCCTCTCCTCTGATTTCCCAGAATACTTGAGAGTCTTGTAGGTAAGACCCACTTTCTCAAGCTGTTCAGTTTTTCAGCTACACTGAGTGAGCCAAGAGGACAACAGTCGCGGGCTCTGTGCAGAGCAAGATCTTGGTCCAGTGAAGCCAACTGTGCATAAAATTGTGCACATAATACATATTCAATCTTGCAAAAATGGGCATAAAACAGTCCCATTAATATCAGTAGCAATACCACAGGCCCTTAAAAGGCGTTTAGGTACCTTTTTTTTTTTTTTACATAAATTATTACATAAGGTACAAGACAGGACTAATAATGAAAATAACACAAATGACCCAATTCACCACTCTTGCCGCATTTCTGTGTAAGATGATTTTTTAAGAAGTCTGTGGTTGCTCTCTCAGCAGGGTGAGTATCTGAGATAGCTTAATTGAAGTCAATGGAGCTACACATTGACATAAAACTAGTGCACTTAATAGGACGTTAATGCTCAGAAGAAGTAAGAAGCCAAGCTTTTTCCTAAAAGATTTTCTCATGGTTGAGATCTCCTCTTGTTTGTACATTCCCAATGCATTATTCTTTCTATTCTTCTCCTCAAAAGATTAACCAAAAAAATAAGCATGTTCTCTTTGTGGTTCACACTGAAGACATAGCTTTTCTGTTTGTTAAAATGTGAAAGAAGATAAATAATGAAAATTTCTAGTGATTAGTCCCTAAGGTCTTTATTTATGGGTCCCTGGCACAGACACACTGCAGATAATAGCCCAATTTAATATTTATGATGTACTAGGTTTCTCTAAATATATAAATTTGGCAATTATCATGGGAGTTATCCCTTATTTATCTCCTTTTGACTTTTAATTAGTAGGATTGCCATTTAATCATTAACAATCTTCTCTTCCAAAAAACACCCTACCTGCTAATTCCTTGATGAATGTGTCCCCATTGTGTCACTACTCTCATTAGAAGATCTTTCTTAGTTGTTCCAATGACAAGCTTTTGTTTAAAAATACTAGGTCTGCAGATGTCTTGAAGTGACATATCACTGACTGGGCACCCTGCAAACAATATACTGCTTATGTACCTGTCAGCCCTCAGCAGCCCAGGCATTAGGGCACTCACTAAGGTGACCAATGGCCCCTCAAATCATAGTACCCTTTTCAAACAACAAAAACACTATATATGTGTGAATGGATAGGGGAGTACGAAGCCTGGTACAGTTTTTTAATTAAGCATAATAATACTCTATGTAAAGATTATCCCTCTTTCCTTGACGATATAAAACACTAACATTGATCAAGTTGCTTCCATGAAGAGTTGAAACAACAAGCTCTAACATGTTAACATTCAGCAATGTGTTACGAATAGTATCATTAACACATACCATATATAGCTGCATGGAGTGCCTTACTCTGAGCTAGTGCCAAGTCCCAGTTTGTCAAGTTGGGACACGGGAATGGCAAAATAATTTCATTCATTCCACCAGCTAATTAAGATGGAGCTAAAAGGATGGAAGTTGAGAAGCTTAGCAGGTCTGCTGTGCCATTTCTCCAGGGTGGCTTTGTAGGGAACAGTAAAAATACTTAACATAGTCACTGTTGCACGTTAAATGATTGTTAGGGAAGGTTGAATCAGTAAAGGGTGAACACTGCCATCATTGTGCAGAATTCACTCCTCTCTCTCCACTTCATCTCTGCTCCCATACTGCTATAAAAGAATTTTTTTTTTAATACTAGGACTCTTGACATTTACTTTAAAACCAAGCCACCTTCCTACGATGTGCTGTTATCTGGTGCATGTTTTACAGCTTTGCCCTGAGAATGTGAAGGGGGAATTAGGACCCACTCATCTATTTAGGTTTCCTTGCAATTTTCATTATGAAGAAATCTTGTGGTCTTCCCATTTGAGGAACATTTTTGATACCCATCTTAGCAGCAGTTCTTAGCAAAGGAATGAATGCAATGTCCAGCTTCTCTTGAACCTGTCTCACTGAGTTATTTTTTAATACTTACACTAATGTAATTATTCTATCCCAAAACCTGACCTGTAGAAATATATTTATAATATTTTGACCAACAGCATGTTACTCTAATACCTGCAGCAAGATTATAATGACAACAGCACTGTTTAACTAGGTCCCAAATCTGCATGCAACCCCTCAGGGTGCTGGTGCCAGGATCCATATGCAAAATATCCTGTATCCAGTCAGGTAGAAGGAGAATCAGGTCTGCATAGTGACAGTGCAGTTCACTCTGTACCAGGCACCATCAACCCTTTTTAAGTGCATATGTGGTTGCTGCTCAGAATTCTTCCCCCAGTTAAGAAAATATTTGAGCCATTCTGCTTTCTGATATTGTCCCCTTAGTAGTGGCTTACTTGACAATGTGCTAAATTAATCCGGTTTCAAAAAAGCTGAGGTACATATATGCTAAATTAATCATCAAAAAAAGAAGCTCAATTAATTCAGACTCTTTGTTTTATATCCCCTTTTTCCTGGGCATTTAATGTTGTTTATTTCTATTTTTTTTTTTTTTTTTTTAAATCATGTAAGACTTGGTTAATATTGACGAAAGCAAAATTTTTGAAGGGTACTTCATTCTGTTGATATGGGCATTTAAGGCCACTGGTACATCACACAACAGCAGCAAGACCTGGTTCTTTTCCTTTGGTGTTTATTATCTCATTTTGTCATTTGAACAGTTTTGTTGCTCCTCCAACATCCTTCTGATTCGCTCCCCCATTTCTAATATACATTTTTTCTGGTTTCAATCCAATAAAATCCAAACCAAAATAAAACAAAAAAAGCTTTATAGCTAAACTTTAGAAGGCAAGATACATGCTCATGCTCAGTACTTTTTGAATACTTTAGCTCCCATAACATTTTCCGGATAATTTTGATGGTATCATTTCTCAGTGCAATAGCTGATTAAGAGTCACTTGCAGTATAACTTCCTGTAGTCAGGAAACTGGGAAATTTTCAACAGAGTAGTGTATTTTGAAACAGCAACCATTAATGCCAAAGTCAGAGCTGCTAATATTTAAAAGCTTGTGCTCACCTATGCATCCTTAGGGATGTAAAAGAGAAAAAGAGATTTTCTGTAAATCCATTCCTAATTTCTGATGCTTATCATCAAAAACCATATGGACAGATCAAAAGGATAGATCTTAAGCTGGTGCAAATTGGCCAAGCAGCATTGTCAGCAGGGATACTGGATTTATAACAGATGAGTATTTGGCCTATTTGTAGTTTAGTATAAGAGTTATATGACTGAGAGTATAGAAGTTACAACAAAAAATTCCAAGTAATAGTCTTTCAGAAAGTCATCACACATTTTTCAGAACCTGAAAATTCAAAACTTTGTTAGTGTCTTTGGACCAGCTCCTTCTTCAGTTCAGATTTCATATTACCCATATTTTAGTTCTTTATAAAAATGAAATGCACTTCATCTCTGTCTATACACCCAATACAGTAAATTTAACTGTCATAAAGTCAAAGGGAGTCATTCTGCTATAAAAGAGTAATCTGTCTCTCACTTTTTCAGATTTAAGTAGCATGAAAAGAAGCTGCATTTAAAAATAAGCCAGGCAAAGTTAAGAATAAATTTCTGAGAACAATCTGGTAGTTGGAAAGGAGTGAATAGCCCGACCGATCAGCTTTCCTTCCATCCCCAGCTGTTATGATTCTCCAAGTGCTGAGAACTCACAATTTAGTAGTTTCAGACTTGAAACTACTACTAAGTAGATGCTTTGGGTTTTTTGCCATAGCTGTAATGCAGCAAATATATATTTGCATGCATGAGATTTACATTAGAGGCAGACAAACGCAACTAGAGGGTGGACTCTCACTAACAATTGGAGGTACTGCTTGCACAAGAGAAGGCAACCTGTTGGATATACTTTGATGTGAAATAAAAGACTTCCATGAAGAAAATGCAGATTATATGATTGTGGTTTAACAAAAAAGAAACTGGAAATGGTAGGAATGGAGAATAGAGGTGCTTTTGGTACTGCAAAGGACTGGCGGGTGTTTAGATTAAGAAAGTGTCACTCTGACACTGTGGAAACTGAAAAGGAAAAGTGACTCATACTACCAGCCTCTGAATCTCTTGATCAAGTGAGCCATAATTATTGCTGGAAAGGAATGATATAAAAAGGAATTGAAAATAACAATTTCCTGTAAGAAGAAAGCCAACAAAGTATAACAATGTCACAAATTTGGATTATCTTCAGCACAGACAGAAGCAGCAAGAAATAAAAAAGTCAGACAGTGAAAGACATCACAGACTGGATCCAATTTAATGCTTAAATGCCTAAAAGCTTCAGTAATGCAAGACCCAGTGCTAATGACATGGCTCTGTGACATCCAGCACTTCTGGTTGGCATGCAGGTACCCACTGCAGTGAATAGGGGCTTTCAGCCACCTCAAAATAATGACCTCTGCACAGAGGCAACACAAAGACACTCATTCACCCGCTGGTTGGAAAATATCAGTTTCTGCTCCCAGGGCCAATCCTGTGACAAAATTAAGTGATGATTGGACATAAAAACGTTCCATGCAGTCAGCCTTCTTTCTCTGAGGCAACACTACTCAGCACTGAGGTGCAGAGTTACACCACTATGCTCTTTCCCTTCTCAGACCAGGGACCCTTGCAATCATTTATACACACAGACAGAGCTTCAAAGAGGAAAACCGAGTAAAAATTTCTTCACTTTTTTATGACCCTAAAACATATCACAGGTAATACCCTTCATCAGGCAGAAAAAGAAATTGAACCTGGGTCACCTACTTAATGACTGAATGCGTTCAAAATACCAGACTACTACATAGCAGCAGATGGAGCACTCATCTGATTACAGGGGCTGGTCAGCAGTGGCTACACTTCTATTGTTTAAACAGAATCATGCACACCTGGGTGAACATCTGGACTGAGCAAATGTACCAAACCATCTAATTCAAAGATGCATTGTGGAAGGAAACCCAGATCTCTGAAACATACATCAAATCTTTCTGTATTATTTGAAAAAAAAAAAATATTAACACCTGCAATTTCACTTTGTGCAGGCCCTAGCCCTTTCAGAAGGCATATAGAAATGTTCTGCAGACAGCTGATGCATAGACATGTTCAGAAGAGATAAGCAGAGAAAAATTCAGTTTCTAGTACACACCATCTTTCCTACATGTGCTTAAATGGAAGTACTTCAGATTTGCAGACCTCCAGCATGCTGGGAATACAAAGGACTCAACCTGAAGTGTCTGGGGTTTAGGAGCCTTTACAGAGAGGAAGTAGCCAAGCATGAGGAGTAGGGGTGCCCTGTTGCTTCTCTCCTGATAACCCATTTGGCATACTTGTGTGCCTCTCAAATGCAGAGGAAAGCTGAGAAGATGAGAAGGAGCAAGAAGCTTTGTTAAAGCCCTTTCCATCTCCTTCCAGTCTTCCCTTTCTCACTGTCCTGTTAAGCTACAGACATGCTTCAATGTTGAAGGAGAAACATAAAGTTGTTTAGGCTGTGTTTTTTTCTCAGATAGTGATGCCCTGGGAAAAGCCAGCAGGACAAATAGAATGATCTTTGAGATTGGAACTCCTCTGGAGTCACTCAGTCTGTTTGACTGACCACACTGACCTGCAGGCTAAAACCTTCAGCACAGCTCCCATTCTTACCAGAGACTTGCCTAAAGGAATACAGATAGTGGGTAAATACAATTTAGTTTCAATTCAGAAGTGGAAGAAGAAAAAAATTATCTTTGTTTACCTGAATCAATATAGATACTCAGGATTTGATTTCACCACAAAGGAGCTTCATCAGCTACTTGTGCTAAAGGTTAATTAAGATTGTATTTGCCAATATACAAACATGGGTATGTACATTTCTGGGAATTCTCACCAACAGTAAGATTCCATATGCTATTAGGTATTCCTGAGATAGTGCTTTGGAATGTTTGTGTGCACATTTCTTAGCTTCTGTTTCCACTTTGTACTACAAAGTGTGACGCTCTATGAATCAAGACAGTCTCACATGGAATCTAAAAACAAGCTGAAAGAATCTCAGTCCAGCTTTCAAAGACATAAATGCATGTCTCTAAGTAATTCTACGAATCATGATTTGAAGGATTTCAGATCCTTTAAAATGTAGAGCTTAATACAAAAATAGGAATTTCTTGAGGAAGTTGTACATATGGTAGGATAAACAGAATGTTCCCTTTTTTTGTCTAAAAATGTAATATTTCCCATTCTTATTTCCATGTAATACTCTGGAGTAAAAAAAACTTTGAGATGATGAGTCCCAAAAACTAATTGATAGGTGGGGCTTATTTTCTACCTTAATATCTGAGGTGCTCCTGAAATTTCTTTAGGAGTCAATCAACCTATTGATAATAGAAAAATATACAGGGAAACAGTATATGCAGAATTTACCACATAAACAATTTTGTCATCATTACCTTCTCTATTTGCAGGTACGGAAAGTAGAGAAACTCAACTCTTCAGTATATATACAAAATGAAAACAGCTTGAGTTTTATTTCACATAGGAAAATTGAATGGTCTGTTCTTTCTATTTATTTTTATGAAGTGCAGAATGATAAGACCCTACTTTTAACCTTATGACATAATAAATCAATAAAGGATATGCAATGAAATAAATGGAACACAAAAGTACAGCAAAAATTGTGAAAGTGAATACTTTTCACAGCATGCTGTCATCCCTTGGAATTAACTCCAGCAGGAGATTATTAAGTCAAATATGAAAGATTTTTAAAGGGCTGAATAATTTTATGAGTAATAACAAAAATATGAATGTTAAAGTAATCTATTGTTATGCTTCCAAGAGTAAATTGATAGCTGCATGGATCAAGAAGATATCCTCTTCTCTGCCTTCCTTTTCACACAACTGGCTAAGTTCATTAAGGGTCTTTCTTCAACCTCCCCTCAAGCACCAGACACTGGTCACTTCTGAAGGCAGCAAAAATTCAAGACTTGAAAAATGAGAAGGAATATAAAAGTTGTCTGATCCAGTACAATAAATCCTATGCTCCTTCTCATCATCTTTATCTGAACATATTTTATCTCCAGCATAAAAGGAGATTGTTTCCCATGTTCACCATCTCCACGGACGCAGCATAGGTACTTTAAGCTTGCTGTTCCAAGTCCCTCAGCACTTTAATTCTCACATTTCATCCACACTTTCATCTGGGAATCTAGCTCTTCTTTTATTCACCTAGTAGTTTCCATGAATTTTCCAAGCTTAGGCTCTGAAGAATGCTGAAAAGGGGAAGGGAAAAGAGAAGAAAAAACAAAACAACACAACAAAAAACAAAATCTTCTTGATTCAATTTTCTGCTCCTATCACCATCAATTTTCCCCAAGATGAGGAGAATAACAATCTCTGTGATGGTATTCTCACCCTGCTTTCGAGATCTTCTTAGTGACCTGCAGCGATATCAGGTGGAGATGCACAGGAACAAATCTGTATCCAGTGTAAAATTCTTTGACACAATTCTTCTCAGCTGAGGTTTCATTAGCCTCAATAGTTGTCCCATGATACATTTTTGAGACATCTTAAAAAAATTTCAGACTTCCTTTATAAATGTTTCACATTAAATTTCTGTGAATGCTTCAAAGGAAATTGACAAAGAATTTAGATTTATTTATGAAGCAAATAAACTCTTAAACAAGTTTGAAGAGCAAACTGATATAACTTATATCTTTGGGTACTGCCCACCACAAACTCATTGTGGGGTTTATGGTTTCAACTTACTGATCTTGAGAGTTTTGTGACCTACAGTGCCTGAAGGACTTGGTAAAAAGTAATGATTCAAAACACAAGAGTAAAATAATTGACAGGAATTTATTATTGTCCTTCCTATTATAAATTTCTAAACTCACAATAAAACATTTCAGCAATCTGTACAAACATCATATAAAATGATACTAATAATAACAATAATAATGATAAAGAGGCTTTGAAAAACACTTCTTTGGTTTACTTTGATGAAGTAAGTTATCCAAATTTTATATTCTATCCATGTAGACTGCATTTAGTAAAGGCTTATGCAGAACTCTTCTGACGAAGAGCACTATCCAGCCTGACTGCTCTGGGAACTAGAACAGACCTACCAAGAGGCAGAAGAATGAGACATCAGAATAATTAGGAAATAAAATCTATCATTACAAGAGCTACTGACAAGTATTGAATTCTTCAAAGCATACTCAGTATAGAAGAAACAGGTACTGAAACTACTTGTTTACCCTAGGCATACCTCGGTCACCTTACCATTCATATCTCAAACATTATTCTACCCTTCAGTGTCTGTGTTAAGTATCATTTCCAAACTGCCAGAGGCGAACATGCTCTGACCAGGAATACCACAAGAGGAGCAATATTTTTGTGGTGGTCCTGAGAGAATAGCAGCTGCAGCTCTTTCTAGATCAGTAAATAAAATATATTCATCAAAAGCTTCACCTGTATTAGTCTTCAGGATGGGGCAATAATGTAGTTCTGAAGCAAAACTCCAGTAACCACATCTATTTAATCGTTTCCAATTCAGAGGTGATTTGGTGTATATGAGCACTGTGTGCTATGTGTCCGAGGAAACAGAAATGGAAGATCAGTTTCAGGTGCATGAAAAATATATTTCAACCTCTGATGAGAACGTGAAGTCCCAAACACTGATCCTTCAGACAGATTTGAACCAAAATTTTTTGATATTTTGTCCAAAGTGTCACACTAAATCTAGTCCAATGTTTCTATATCATAGAATCATAGAACGGCTTGGGTTGGAAGAGACTTAAAGATCATCCATTTCCAATCCCCCTGCCACAGGCAGTGACACCTTCTACTACAACAGGTTGCTCAAAGCCCCTACCCACCTGGCCTTGAACATTTTCAGAGTTGGAGCACCCAGAACTTCCCTGCTGGAACCACATGATCCCATATGTAAAGTCTGTGGTTTTAGTTGCTTTGATCCAGTGGCTCTCTGTTGCATTATATTACTTGCTAAAATAGATGTAGTCAACAGCATTTAAATGCTCTGCTCTTCCCTCTCCCACATCTCCAGGAGCGAGGACCATCGGCTGTGTGAATTAATAATCCAGCAAGAATTTCAGCAGAAACTCTCACCTTCCCTGCTACCAGCCACAGACCCAATTTGTTCATTCACAAGAACTCACAACAAATACAAAGAGACTTATTGCTTGTTAAGCTTAACTGCATCTTTAATAAAAGAATAAAAATGAAGATTATACAAGTTGCAGCATTGCTGTCTACTCATATATCATCAGGGGCCTGTCTGAAACAGCCTCGGTAATACTTTTGCTGTAATCGTATTTCAAGTTTTCTATTGCCTTTCACAAAAGAAGAAGAAAAAAAAAATTGTAAATTTCTTTCTCTGGATATTTAACACTCAATTTTAGTTCCTCTGAAGGTAACAAGTGTATATTATCCCAAAATATCTGTCCAGCCTCCAAATACAGTGCATGAGCTAATAGTAAAATGCACAGAAAATATTGAGTAGTCAGGTGTCTAAATTAGGTAAGAGGGAAGCAAAAGGAGAGAGAGAAAAGATTAATCCTAATGCTCATGGCTTAAAAATTATTCCAAGCCAGGCACAGCAGGACCTTAGCAAGAATTCTTTACTCAGTTGAGTCACTTGATGAATAGTGTGCTTGTAAAACCTGTGAGGGACATAACATCATCTAGCCAGCCCTGAACAAGCAGTTGAAGTTTGTCTGGTATACAAGTTCTAACCTTCTATAAATCTGCTGAAATCTAGTGCAAGATAGAGCCTTTAGAGAAGATGGTCAAAGTGGGATTTCTATGTCAACCTGCTCAGTGTCACCTGAGTGAATTCACATCTGCTCAGGCTCTTAGAGGACTCTAAACTCACCCACTGACAGAGGTCTTAATACATTCAAATGAGGGACTCACAGATTTCCCAAAATCAGAAAAAGCTTTTGATAGCATCTAAAGAATTACTTTTCTTCAAAGGTTGCATGTACACAACCACATATATCTTTGAGAAACTGTGAAGGCTCCATGTCATTTCCCACCAGATGATCTGTCCTGAAGAATCTGATTCCAGTGTTGAGTTCAGAGTGACTGAATGCGGTTATGGTGCAGAGATCTCTTCTTTTAATGCTGAAGATAGATTTCTGGGGTCACTAGACTTTTTGGACCAGTCCTTTTTTTTTTTTTTTGAGATTCCCATGTCCTCAAAAGTGGCAGAATTCTGACAAAATGGGTCATCCATGGGTCTCTCAAGAACACATGGTTATTTTCTATTATGGGCACTGAATTTATGGTCTGAATCTACACCTCAGTGATCGGCATTTAAGCTACAAGGTGAGACAAAGCTTAGGTCCACTGTCTCTCAGCTGAGGAAGGATTTTTATCACACGTGCAACAATCAGTTTTGCTGAGGACTGTTTAGGAATTACCCCATTTTCTTTGTGAAGACCTCATTTCTTCATCTAATTGCATCTTAGACAAATTACTGAGTTAGGAAGCAATTAGTGCTTAATACTATCATTTTTCAACTCTACCAAATCTAGCAGTTGTGATTTTTTCAGCCACCGAGTGAGAATATAATGTAATGCAGTTTGAACAATACATTGAATTTCTATAGTTATAATTATCATTATTATTGTTATTATATGCAAAAAATAAAGATATGCCTATACTATTGGGGTTCTTTTGTGGTTTTGGTTTTTTTTCTAATTTAAATGTTAAATGTTAAAATGTTTTTGAAGCAGTGAGCCTTTTTGTTAATACTTGTTTTTGAATGATGGCTTTTTCCACATACAGAAAGGAAAAAAATGTTTCACATGGAACATGTTTTTAAATAAACAAGAAATTAGTTTCAAGACAGTTACATTTCCTGTTCTGTGACATGACAACTGCATGTTGTTATAGCGACACCTGTCAAATAAGGAGTTCAGAAAAGTAATGGAGTAACACAGAACCAGCAACTTCGGCAGGACTGATCTCACGACAAATTCTGTTTGAAGAGTATTTCTTTATTTGGTGAAACTGTAATGTCTGGTTACATATGTAAACCTCACAATCCCAAACATTTTCTGCTTCCACATCATACTAGGTAAAAAAAAATCATAATTGTACACGAGTTCAGGACTGGAAAGGACCCACTGGCTTAGCAGAACACTCCTGGAAGGGTAATATTCCCACCAACCTTAACAGTATTTTGTTGTATTGTCTCTATTATCACCATCAAACTGTAAATTAGTATAAAGGACTAAAAGAAAAGATGAGACAAAAATCTGAAAATCATATAATTAAAATTTAGGTGGGATAAAGATTATGTGAAATGAGGCTTGAAAACTTATCTTAGTGGCAAATGATGCCCATTCTTATGAAGGGATAGGTTTGTATAATCAGATGCATCCTGTAGTGAATTCCCATGTTAGCACTGTAATGCAAGATGAAAAAAAAATAATTGCAATAAGAACTTAAGCTTTCCAGATCTGAACATTTTAAAATATTCAGAAGGAGAAGCAAGGCATTTAACGAGAAATGTTCACTTTCCTTTTAAGACTTCCTGATTAAATGTGATTATTACATGTTCCAAAGTAGTAGGAACAGAACTGGTGATTTCACATATTTTTCTTAGGTTCAACTAAAAAGTTAAGAGATATAAAGGGGGAATACAGCTGAGCCAACCTTCTTTTGCCTGGAATTATTTATTAAAGAAGAGATTTATCACAAACTTCCCCCCACGTATGGTATTAGAGACTAATTTTTGAACTAATCTAATTAAAGTCAATTTGGGGATAGTGGTACTTCTGTAATTGTTTCTGAGACATACGCATTAGCAACTGAGAGTGTTATGTTGTCATGGCAACAGGACTACGATAATGATTTCAGACGTAGAATGGAATTATGTCATGAGGGTGGTTTGGGAACAGCTGCTCCTGTGCAAGTTTGGTTAGAAAGAACAGAGATGTGTTTTGGCTGCAAAGAAACACTTGGTGCCCTGTAGGTACATATAAACAGACCACCCCACTCTGTAGGTGTTTTGATGCTTGGCTACAGTAAAAGTAATTTTATTATGGCTATCTCATTCTTATTATTCTGCAATTTGTGTAAAATTGTTTCACACACATTGAGCTTGGTACTTTACACAGTATCGTAAGAGTGAGGACCTCTGTCTGCTCTCTTTTTCCTACACATGATCGAAAAATAAAGGTAGATGAAGGAGTCCACTGTGATCCTTCCATAGCCTTCAAGTACTGAAGCCTAAACAAGACACTTAAAAGCAGACTTGTCATATTAAAATTCAGGACAATGATATATTCATCAGATGGGGTGGCCTGTTCGGTAGATTGCCTCAGGATGCTCTGTATGAAGACGTGCTCCATCTGCACTGAGCAAAATGCCTGACCTTAACTTTCTTTGATCCTTTTTGGGGTTTTTTTCCTGAGTTTTGTTGGCTCTCCATTATGAATTCATGGTCTAGAAAAAAGTGAACTCAGCGCAAGATAGAAGGATTTCCTGTTCATTAATTACATGCTATTAACTTGACAACTTTGGTTGTGGCTTAGAAGGCAAATAGCTGTCCAGATTGCAACACTTAGGTTCACAGCATGGCACGGATCTTGTAAAGGTGATTCAGGATACATTATAGAAAGCAGGGCATCAGACGGTAAAGCTAATTTCCAAAACAGGTCCATTAGTGCCAATGTAGGAAAGGCAAGAGAATGTATGGGTTCAGATACTTTAGAAGCCAAAAAATGCAAAGGAAACCTCAGTCTGGCTGCTACAGCTCCGTATCCAGGTGTTGAGCATGAACTGAGTATTTCTAAGTTTCTTGAGACAAGGAACAAGAAAACAGTGAGAATGTAAAAAGAGAAATGTAGTGTTAGATATTTTTAAAAAAGTAATACTAACAGTGAAATGTACAACTGAAATGTTTTTAAAGAAACATTTTAAAATCTAAAAACAATATCTCCATGTACAAGTTAAATCATACATTTTGATTTCCTACGGAGTAGTCTCCAGCATTATCTAGGAAGATATGACTTCCATATAAAATTCATCTGATGTTTGAAGTTCTAAATGCAGTCCTTCTGTGCGTATTCCCTGCTGTTTGACAAGGGCTGTGGTCATACTGCAGACAGCTGTACGTTCTCTCTCAAGAACTTAGATGTCTGTTTTCACAATATGTCTAGGAACAGAGCATCTTTGAAATTACTGTGTCTGAGTTGAAGTTCATTGAACTTGGTGGACAGGTTAAAAAATTATGGACAAGCAGAAGGAAGGGAGAGATAGACATACAATACAATCACTTAAATTTTATTTCTCTAAGACATCTCACTGGTAAGGTCAAAACAAAGCAAACAAAAAACCAATAGCTTGCTGGAGATATCTGAGAAACAGTGAGAACTTTTAAAAATCAAAGAATAACATAGGATTAACACTTACAGGTTAATTTTAAGAAAATGGCATAATTTCAAGCCTGTTCATTTTTGTAACAGAAAGAAATAACATGTTTTAGCAACATACCACTTTTGATGACTTTATAGCACAGATGTCAGGACTGCAGCTTGGGAACACCTACCATCACTGAGAGTTTGGCTTGAAGGGGTGAGACAATATTTTTTTCTGGGTTGATAGATTTCTATTCTAAAGTCTGTTTTCTGTCACACTTTCAGATACTTCATTGTTCATCTGTCTGTCTTGATGACTCTGGTGTGAGTTTTAGAGAGAGGGATCTCCTATTCATAACTTGACCTAGAGTATGGCATCTTTCCCCCTAAAGCACTGGTGTTGGTGGAGAAGCAGGAGTTCTGATATGGGTTGTTAAAGCAGTTGTAGATGATGCAGTTCTTTTGGAGGTGCTTTGGCAAATTTACAGCACTGTTATTTCTTAATAGTGACAGGACAGACAGACTGTGGATGAAACTAAGTAGAGGACATCTGTATGCCCCAGTAATTTTAATTAATTTGTACACATTTTTAAATCCTTATTTGAAGCAAATATGAATCGTTAAAGCATCTGTCTGAAAATAAAATTTTGTCAGGATGCTTTTGAACATGCACCACAATCTGGATTTGAACTTTGCTTGGGCTATAGGAGACCCAGGTTCAAATTTTATTTCCCACTATAATGAGGTATCCCAGCTTTATGAAATTGATAACAGGTTTCCATATAATTCTTTTTATCATTAGTCATATCCGAAACACCCCACTATGGTTTATCTCTGATCACAAAATCTTCACAGAACAAAAAACCAAAAAAACAGAACTGACATGAGAAAGGAAATGGGGAATGGTGATGAATATTTTAAATTACTGCATATAAGTTTTGTGAAAGCATCAGGTACATTTCTGTAGTGTGGAGAGTTCAGTTTGAAACATGTGAAAAATGCATCAAGTACAATCCATTTTTCTCTGTTAGAACAATCAGACTGTTTAGACCACTGATAAGGTATTTGTCTGTTGACAGCTGTCAATGTGTACAGCTAGTCAAATAAGCCCTGACAAAATAAAGTTACACAGAAACACACAATTCATAGAGCCCAACTGTCTCATTTCAGACATCTTGGGTTTAACTGACTGCAGAGATGGGTTTCCAGGGAACCACTTTAATTCCTGGT
The DNA here is from genome assembly GCA_013397865.1 of Struthidea cinerea. Classification (NCBI taxonomy): domain Eukaryota; kingdom Metazoa; phylum Chordata; class Aves; order Passeriformes; family Corcoracidae; genus Struthidea; species Struthidea cinerea. Next base: position 186,957 of record VZTI01003579.1, read on the forward strand.
AGATCTGCCTTAGGAACAGGAATCTCGCAAACTGTGAAAAACTCAAATTGGATTCATGCAGCTGCTCAAGAGCCAAGTCCTCTGCAACCAACCAGTGGAGATGACAGTCTCATCAGTGTAATGGCAGGGATTATCTGGGAAATTGACAAGAACACCAATTTCACTGAACAGCTACAGTATCCAAGAGCTAACTCTAGACATATAGAGCAAGGATATGCTTTTGATTTAATGTGGACAGCAAACAAACTTCAACACTCCCTTAAAATCTCCTATAACTACAAACCCTACTTCTGAGCAAGATCTACACTTGGATTTGATCTTGTTCCTTTCCCAGCCCTCCCTAACACATACTATGCATGAGATGAGCCATCCACACAGTATTCATGCAGAGATGTCCAAATGAGCTAAAGTTATCTGTGCTGTTTCTATAATAACCAGTGCTTTAAAACAGATTGCATTTCCTTAGAATTACACTCACCATTCCTTGTCCTTCCTCACCTTGCTCAGAAGCATGACAAGGATCACACAGTCCATCCTAACGACAATTTCCAAAGTGCGGTCTGAACAGAATTCAGAACAATGTTTGTGAGTTCTATCACAGATCTGAGCAAAACTTTGCAGGTAAGCAACGGAATAGTCCCAAAATCATTGCTTATCTGCCTATCCTTCCTCTATCAAAGAGCAGCCATTGGGCTGGCTTTTACAAGTCCTAAACTGTGGTGCTATTGCTAATGGCTCAGCTGCATGATCAAAGGAAGTGCAAACACAAAAATTCACTATCTGTCAGAAGTACCTGTTGCCAAAGTGCAGTGGGAAAACTCAGCTTTAACCATATTGGGTCCAAGAGTACAAGTCTAAGAGCATACACAGAACTGGAAGAAGTGGTCCAGAAGTAAGAATTATAGTATCCTTTCAAATTCAGAAAGTATTAAGATAAAACAGGCTTAAGGTATCTCCAAAAAAATAATACTGTGAAGTAAAATTACATTAAAAAATATATAAACCCTGCAAATATGTCAGTTTTCCCAAAGTAGCTCAAGTATAGACCAAAATTTGCCTTATTCCTGTCCCTTAAAATGACATAGAGCAGAAAGTCATTAGTTGGAGACACACAAGCAAAATGCAGCCATCACTATGCCAATTATGACAAGGGACAATATCCTCTTAATGAAAAAGTTATTCTTATGGTGTATCAGAGTTCATACCTGTAGATTTAAAAGCATAAACAACAACTGGGCATATTTTTTTAAAATGTGAAACCAATGTAGTTTTAAAAAAATGACCATTTCTCAGATGAGTCAATTCAAATGAAAATACACATTCTCAAAATAAAAATTGTAAAGTCAGGTAATATTCAAAAAATAGGGAAAATTAGTTTTCTTTTTTTTTTTTTAATCCCATGTTTGTATCAATATGTTGTCTTTCATCTTATTCTTATACTTAGCAGAGACTTATTGATCCGTATGCATTCAGCACTGAGCACAATGGGGTTCCAGTCAACAATCAAAATTTTGAAGCACTATGGCAAGGCAAATACATCTAGAATAATGAAGAGGCATCATTTATGAAAATGAAGTGAAGAGAGAGTGAATAAGATAATTACATAATTGAAAATCACCATGGAGGGATGGATTTTACAACTATTTGTTAATAATCTTAACAAATTTGCTCAAATTCCACCCACATAACATTCTAAATAAAGGTACAGCTAGAAGAATGGTAACAGTAAAGACCACGTTCTCTGACTTTTTTTCAGTTACACTGTAAGACAAAATTGATAAATGTGATCATGTGTGTCAGGGCTTAGAAAAAAGAAATAGATATTTAAAATTTAAAATGCTTTCCTTTATGTTGCAAGAACATTGAAAATAATTTGAACACTTCAAGAACAAAGAAGGTTGGAGGAAAATGAACATACAGCAGTGCAAACCTTCAGTAGGTCAGAAAGACTATTTCATTGTGTACCATATAAGTAAATTATAAGAATATTTGGACTGATGTCGTGGTAAAATTGATTGCAAAGTTGCATGGAGATATATCTGCTGTATCTGAAATATGAAATAAAATGCTGTATGAGACAGCTATAGAGCTTATCAACAGCAAATCTTCAACAACTCTTTATCATACTTCCTCTTTCTTAAATGCCCATTCCCACTGACTGAAAAGCACAGCTACAGGAAGAAGGATATTTAATAACTAAAGAAAGGAGAATTCCTTCAATTTTTTTTTTAACACTTGACAATTTCATTATTTTTTTAAATAATGTTTAATTTGTGTTTAATTTCATAAAGTATTGAGAAGAATTGCATAAGTATTGCAGAGATGATAGCAGATAATTGGGTCCTTCCTGCACTAGGGTTGAAAAACTCCCTGCAGCACTACAGGTTTGAGGCAGAGTGGCCTGAAAACCACCCAGTGGCAAAGAACCTGGGGGTTCTGGTCAACAGCAGCTGAACATGAGCCAACATGTGCCCAGGTGGCCAAGAAGACCAGTGGCATCCTGGTTTGTATCAGCAATATTGTGGCCAGCAGGACCAGGGCAGTGATCATCTCTCTGTACTCGGCATTGGTGAGGTCACAACTTGAGTCCATGTCCAGTTTTGGACCTCTCAAAGACATTGAGGTGCTGGAGTCTATCCAGAGAACAGCAATGGAGCTGAGGAAGGGTCTGGAGCAGAAGTCTGGTGAGGAGCAGCTAAGGGAGGTGAAGGAGCTCAGCCTGGAGAAAAGGAGGCTCAGGGGGGACCTTATCACTCTCTAAAACTCCCTGAAAGGAGGTTGTAGCCATGTGGGGGTTGGTGTCTTCTTGCAGGTAGCAAGTGTTAGGACAAGATGAAGTGGACTCAAGTTGCACCAGCAAAGGGTCATTTGAATACTAGCAAAAATCTCTTCACCAAAAGTTATCAAGCCCTGGAACAGACTGCTCAGGGAAATGGTTGAGGGATTTAAAAGACATGTAGGTATGACACTTAAAGGCATTGTTTGGTGGTGGGCTTGGCAGCGCTGAGTTAACATTTGAACTCATGATCTTTTACTACTTCAATGATTCTGTGATTCTAGCCAGAATATTGTAATTATAAACTTTTAGAATTCATTTCAAAAATGTAATTTTAATAAATAAATTAAGGAAGCATAAAATTAATAAGCTTGAAGCACATGTAGACATATCAGAAGAATATTTTGACTAAACAAGGAATTCACAACTAAGTCTCAGTGCAAAAAATTATATATGAGGAGGTAAAAGTGAGGATAGGCCGAAGAAGAGGAATACAGAAGCATTGCTAGAGTTTGAGGGGCAGTGTTAGGAAAACCAAAGCTAAACCCATGTTGAATCTGACAAGGGGCATCAAGGACAAGTAGGAAAGCTCCTACTGCTGTATTAATAGTAGAAGAAATAAGCAAAATGTAGGGCCAATGATTCAGTGCCAGCAAATGTAGAGAAGGCTGAATCCTGAATACCTTCTTTCCTTTTGTCTTCATGAACCTATTCTCCCAGGCTTTTGAGCCTATAAACCGATTTCAAGGAAGAAGGGAACTATCAATCATACAAGATCCATCCATGGACCTTTTGAGAAATCAAGCTCTTTCAAGTCTATGGAAATCACAAGGATGCATGCAAGGTTTCAGTGACAGCTGGTTGGTGCCATTGCAAGGTTTTTGTTTCTCGGTTTTTAAATGTCCTCTGATAGAGACAGACAAATGTTGTACAGATTTTCTAAAAGGTCAAGGAAAAGAGTCCAGAAAACTGCAAGTCAGCCAACCTCAATTCATTCCTGAGTGAAATCATGGAATACGTCCCATTGGAACCCATTTCTGGAGATGTGACACAAAAGGTGACCAGGAAGAGTCAGCATGAATTTACCAAGAGCAAAATGTTTGACCTACCTGATTGCTTCCTGTGATAAAATGTCTAATCCTGTCAAAGACAGGAAAGCAGTAACTGGTATCTTGACTTTAGAAAGGCTTTTGATCAAGTCTTCTGTACGACTCTAAATTGGCATGTTATGATCTACTAACTACAAGATGAACTACTAAGTGAACTACTAGATAAGCGAAGTACTATTTGAATAGTTGGCTTCAAAGGATAATAAATAATGGTTCACACTTTACCTGGAGGGTGGTAACAAGCAGAGGGTCTCAAGGGTGCATTCTGGGTCTCATCCTGTTTAATATCTTTATCAGTGACCTAGAGAATAAGACAGAAGTAACCCTCTTCACATGGTGATACTAATTTGGGCTTGACAGTAGAGGGCAGGACTGACATTCAGAGATACAAAGAAAAGGTGGAGAAATGATTAAAAAAAAATATATAAGAAATTTAACAAGGACAAATGTGAAGTCTTGTACTGGAGCTGAAATAAACCATTGTGTTGATACAGGCTGGGAACAATGTGAATGAGAACAGTTCTTCAGGAAAGGACCCAGTGGTCCTGAATAACTGTAGTCTATAAATGAGTCAATTGTCAAAAAGATACTGGGCTGTATGAAGAAAATCACACCCAATCAAGTGATGATTCATGTTTTGTTTATTAATCAGCTGCACCTGGAATATTTCTTCCAGTTTTGGATTTCCCAATACAAGAAGAATGCTGATAAATTAAAGCAAATTCATCTGGTGGTCCTGAAAGGGTCAACATTTGATCATTTGTACTGTGAGGAGAGGATGAAGGATTTAGGCCGTTGCAACGAGGAGAAGAGTCATTTTTGTGGGAGTCTAACTGTAGCCTACCAGCACCTTCAGGTAAATTACCACGAAGAAGCCAGTCTCTTTATTTAGGTGCACAGAGAATTGAGGAAAGACAGTGGTCAGGAATCAAAATAAGGAAGTTCTGATTGAATATTAAGACACGAGTTTTCACTATGCAAATAATTAAGCACTGGCATATGTCACACAAAGAGGCTGTTAATTTTCAATTCTTGGAGGTGTTCATAACAGGACTGCACAATGTCCTGAGCAACCCAGCTGCTGAACAGTATTCAGTACTGACTCTGCTCTGAACAGGAGTTTGGACTAAGAGACCTCTGAAGATCCCTTCTAATCTGAATGACTCCATGACTCTTTAGTATTTGGGGATACTGAAAATGCATCTCTGTACAAAGAAGAAAATAAAAATAAAAAATAGAGTGCTATATGAAATTCTTCTGCAGCAAAAATGTTCAGAGAGGGATGTAAGAATTGGCGAAGCATGATGATAGCAAATTTGCAGATGACACCAAGCTGAGATGTGCAGTTGTCACAACAGAAGGAAGGGATTCCATCCAGGGGACTGGGACAAGCTCGGTAAGTGGGGCCCACATGCACCTAAGGAGATTCAACGAGTCCAAGTCTGGCTGCTGCACCAGGGTTGGGACAGTCCCAGACATGACTAGAGACTGGGTAATGAGCTCATTGAGAGCAGCCCTGTGGAGAAGGATTTGGGTGATTCTGGCACAGGAAAATCTGGGCATGACCTGGCAATGTGCACTTGAAGACCAGAAGGCCAACTGCACCCTGGGCTGCACCAGCAGCGTGGCCAGCAGGTCAAGGGAGGGGATTCTGCCCCTCTGCTCTGCCCTTGTGAGACCCCACCTGGAGTGCTACCTCCAGCTCTCAAGCCCTCCAAAAAAGGACAGACATGGATCTGTTAGAGCAGAGGCAGAGGAGGTCGCAAAGGTGATCAGAGGGCTGCAGCACCTCCCCTATGAAGACAGACTGAGAAAGTTGTTCAGCCTGGACAAGAGAAGATTGAGGACATCTCATCACAGGTTTTAAGTACTTAAAGGCAGTTATGTAAAAGATGGAGAGAGACTTTTTGCACAGGCAGATAGTGATAGAACAAGAGGAAACAGCTTTAAACTAAAAGAGGAGAGATTTAGAATACAGGTTAGACAGACATTCTTTACTGTGAGAGTGATGAGTCGCTGGAGGAGGTAGTGCAGAGAAGTCATGGCTGCACCATCCCTGGAAGTGTTCAAGGCCAGGCTGGATGTGGCCCTGAGCAAACTGATCTAGTGGGTGGCATTCTCGTCCATGGTGAGGGGCTGAAACTAGATGCTCTTTCAGGCCCCTTCCTAAGCCATTCTATTATATGATTCTATGAATGTTAGCATTGTGCCAGGTAATAATGAGTTCATATGTGAAAGGCTTCAGGTTGAAAAGAAAAGTGAAATAAAAGGTCGAAGAGCACTCTAGGTGTTCTGGAAGAGAAACATACAATAGAAGTAAATTATGTGAGAGTAGACGAACTGAGAAGACCTTGAGTACTATTCCAAAGAGTAAATCCTAGCAAGTGTACATTATGAGAACAAGAGCTAAAGAAAATTCAAGGAAAAAAGAGTAGCAAATAGGTTTAAGATTAAAAAAAAAAAAATTACAAGCTATAGCTTAGAGAAGTGAGGTTGTGTTAGGGTTTTGTTGTTGCTGTTGTTTTGTCTTGTTTTTACACAGACTTCTATTTGCTCATGAGACAGTGAAGCAGCACAGAGGATAGGCAAAGTGCAAGTCCAAAAGATGAAGTATGTGGTAAGTCATATTAAAGTGCCTGTAAACAAGCTCTCTGGAGAACAGTCTGAATACAACTCTAAAATTTATCAGTGCAGGGTAAGATATAAAGACTTATATATAAAGACTTATACAGAAGGAGAAAAATGTCATTTTAGACAAGATGAGGTCTTCTAAGAGAACTAGACCATTAAAAGATTATGCTCTTTTCAATCATTACTTTGAAATATCTAAATACGTTCATTACAAAGAAAGAAGAGGAAAGCGCTTTATCTTTTTTTTTTTTTTAATAGGAGACTATTGACTTTAAAATAGAAGACTATTAAATATAGTGAGTTACATCAGAAACTTAAAAAATCCTTTGGAATTGAAAGTATATAAACATAATACCAATTCTTTGTGATGCTTTGGCACTATGCAGGAGTCTCAGTTGCATTAGAGACATGGAAAGCTGGACCTGTCATAAGACAATGTCTTTTACTCAATCAGCACTGCTGGGCACTTGAAAATACTGGACAACTATTTAATTAATTTTCCAAATTCACCAATGCTTTGGTGTAATTTAGATCCACATTAAGATTATTTTTCTTGTGAAAATCTGTGTGGATTATAACTGTACTCCTACTTCTTCCAATCACAGTAGTAATTAAGAAAAGTCATGCCCAGATGAAACTGTGAACTTAAGGACTTAATATAGATGTTTGTTACTTACTAGGTTTTCTGATAGCATTGATAACAGCAGTAGGTAGCACATGAGTATTTTTGAACAGGAAATACCCAGCTGCAATTTTCATATCTGCTAACCATGAGAATGTCACCGCATGCTTTCTGTGAGCTCTGCTCACACACAGTACCCTGCTGAGTATTGTACCCCCTCCATATCTCCACTGCTGCTCAGAAGTGGGATGATTTTGTCCAGTGTCCAGTGTCCAGAAGACTGATTAAAATCACAGCCCTTATCAAAGCAGTAAAATATATCTCCAGATCTTTCCATTCCCTGTAGCTTCTGTCTTCCACTCCTTTCTTCCACAGGGAAACTGTCTCACTCTAATTGCAGAACTAATAGCTAAAATTTGGAAACATATTCCTGAATACCAATTGAGTCCTTAGCTGCTCAAGCCACAGCTTAGCTGCTACAGTCAGAGCCTGACTTTTTCATAAAAACTGGGGTAGAAAATTGGCATAATAGGAGACAGGAAGAACATTTGCAGTAACAATTTAGTTCAAATGAAAACAAATATAGCAAAGTTTTGTAAACAGTAAAAACACCCAAAAACTCCTTAGGTAATTAGGAATGAAGCAAGACATTCTGACCCCAAGAGCAGTTTTCCCAAGCAAACTGAGAATCAGCAGAATGTTGCCACCCAGTTATAAAATATTTTTATTCTATTTATCCTTAAAATGTCATCATGCAGATTCTTTGAAGGATGGAATATGAAGACAATGAGTAATGTGTAAAAAGCGCAAACTATTTCCCAGTCTTTTCCTATATAATATTTCTGAAAATGTCACTACCATGCTGAGTCTACTAATAGGATCATTAGCTCATCAAATCAGGCTTAGAGTCTAAAACTAAGAGATGAGACACACTCACAAAATATCTCTGACGATATAGCTAATTAAGTGGAAGATGGCATGGTGTGGGTTCTGGAAAAGGTCAAACTAAAAGTAACGCTTATAGGGTTGAATCTTAACAACCAAAATATACTTTTGAAATATGAGGAAACAGGAATGCAATGGGCATTCACAGCCTATAGCCTCTCACATGTAAAGTGGTACCTGAAGAACCAGATATGAGACACCACGGGAATTCTCACCATTGCCCAGTCCATCACACATCTCTCCAGGGGTGCTCTTTTCCATGTTAGAGTTACCTGCCTGGCATACAATGAGCATCAACCACTGTTTCGGAGGCCCTTTCCTAAACTTTAAGATTTTGTGATAACTCTAGTTGCTGTCAAGTGGAGCTAAGAATACAAACTTGAATTTCCTCATTGGAAAAACAAGAAAAAAACCAAACAAACAGAAAAAGGAGAGGAAGGAAATTTGGGGTAGTTAGCAGAAAATGGACATTATACAATGGGACTGGGAAAGTACATACAGTCCTCAGGGTTAATATTCTGGGCTACAGTTAATCTTACAATATCCACCTCAGCCTGTTTCCAGTCGCAAATCACTTCAAATTTACACTTTATCTGTCTCTATTTATACATATGTATATGCATAATACATTCAAGTTAATAATACAGTCATTCACAGAAACGTGAAAATATTTGTTAATGAGGAATGAAATAAAATATTCCAAACACAGGAATTATTTCAGTACAGATGAGATGGCAATTTTAATATAGATGAGATGGCACAGGAGATTCAAGGAGCCCTAGTTTTACTCACTATAAAAATAGGTAGAAGGGGAGAGGAACCCAGCAGGAGGAAGGACTCATTTGCTTTTTAAAGCAAAGATGCAGAGGATGTACAGGAAGCAGTGGATTTTAATTGACTCCTCAAGGCAAAGATAAGGGAATAGGAGAATGATGGTTCCTGATCTTACCCATTTATGAGATAGTCAAATGGGATAAAAAGAGAAATACAAAAAGACAGAGACGTCAGTAATACTAGTTTCCATGTGACATGGAAATACAGGACAGACACCTGTGAGAGGCTGAGACCAAAACATGGACAGAAAGGTTCTTATGGGACATTTCCAAACTCCCAGAATTTAAGGAAGGTATCTTTAAAATAAATATTTTCCTCACCTTACTCTTAGATTTGTCAGACTTTAGATTTGTAAGGGTTGAGCAGGAATCTTAGAAGATACGAGTGAAATTTCCACAGTCGAAAAGGTGGACAATAAATTCTTGGAATTGATAACTGAAGAGGGTAAAAATAATAAATCAAAGCCTCATATGTTTGATATTCACTTACCCATAAGATAGCAGAAGAACCCACACTTAATTTAAACTAAACAGAAGTCACAAACAGCTGTGGAGAGCCTAGTGCAACCTAACACATATCCTCACTTACTTGAAGAAATGAGAAGAGACAGGAACATGGTGTGTATAAAAGAGCCAGAAACCGCCAGAAAACTTCCAATTCAATCCCACACTGACATTAGCAAAAAGCAACAAGCACAAGTAGACTATAACAACCAGTTTATGATTGCATCTCTGTTAGAGCAGCTGGCAACAGAGCCAATGCAGTTAGGAGAGAAGCTGGAAAATGTCTAAGGATTGAAAAAGGCACAAGCACAATACTCACATGCTGTCACACAAGTGGAAAACTGTGGGTAAATATAAAAAAGAAGCTGCAAGGAAATGGCAAGGCTTGCAAGCAATGATTGACCTTGTCATCAGAAGTAGTCATGAGCACCTGTGGCAGGACAGCTGAACTCTCTAAGCAAGTGGAAGATCTACATACATATAAATAACAACTGGCTACATCAATATGGTTGCAGGTGATACGGTACACTGGCAAAACAAGCAGCTGTATGTACTCCTGCAAAGAGAAGTCATTATACTGGTATGCAGTAGGTGGACTAACAACTGAATATTGGCTGAATAGGAACCTATTTCTGAATTAGGTGCATAGAACATATCTGCTGGACAGGAAGACTACTTGTAAAATTCATGCCATCTCATGACAAAACAGACAACTCAAAATGGCCTTCATACTAACCTACAAATATATATTCCTTTCCTGAAAAGTGGACTTTAAATTTAGTCCTTTTTAAACTGACCTAAACTCTATGAAAGCATAAGAAAAAATATTTAGGCTTCCTAGAACACATTCAGTTGGCCAAACACAGTAGCCTTGTGCCATTTGAGACTCTTCCAACAATACAGTTAATGGAACAGCTTTTCAGCTCACCCTGAAGAAAATACGTAGGTCTTGATTCAGTTGGCCTCACATAAATATCTAATATCATTTGAGGTACACTAGAGTATATGGAATATCTTCTGACTGCTCACAGATGCAGCAGAGAATCCAGGGGAGTTCCATGTCCTTTTAGAGCTCTGAGGGCTGGACAGGGCTTGGTGGAGCATCTCAGGTCTGTGGGTAACCAAAGCAAACTTACTGAGAACAAAATCTTACAAAGTATAACTGAACTTCAAAGCCCTGGAGGTCAACTTGTGTGGTATAATTATGCGTCCAAAACAGGTCGGCACCATCCAAATTACCTTTTGTAAATAATCTCTGATCTATGCTATGTTTCAAAGCATGCCTGGGAATTATTCAGGTGAGTAGTCTTGGAAATAATCTAAAACTAGACCAAGGACAATTTAATATTGTGAATGATTAACATTCAATACCTGAGCCACCATCTTCTCGCTGTTTAATTTGCTCATATGGATGTATCTAGAGGCAGTCAGCTTTCTGTATTCCAAGGGCTATGTCAACTATTTCTCTGTTAACTGTAAGAGAAGATTAAATGTTGTATGAAGACAGACATACATACATATATATATATATTTATACATAATGTTCATGAGCAAATAGATTTTTGTTTTTTTTTTTTTAATAAAAATTAAGAACTCTTATCAGATAGAATTTGGCAGAGCATGTGACTTTAGGTGTCTGTCATCGCTTGATACACAATTCATCAGAAAAGGAATATCAATCAGTTGTCCTTACACATGAAATACTAGAAGTTGACCTGCAGCTTGAGTATAATTGAAAAGAAAGCTTTTCCAGTAATGTGGAAAAGTTAATCTTTTCTTTGAGCAGAGCAGAGTTGAGCAGAGAGTTCAATACACAAACAAAAAGCAGACACTTTTGAAGGGAAAGCTGATTGCACTTAAATCCAGAGTACAAACCTTCCAGACAACATATACCAATAAAAACAGATTATATGAGTCAAAAAGATGCTTACAATAGCAATTTCCTTTCCTAAGTTTTCACTTAAGAAACTAACATCAAAGGAGTATTTGGAGTTCAAAAAACAACTTCAGCTGCCCATTGACTCTGACAGAGATTACAACATCATCCACTTCTCAATCACAGCAAGTGCTGACAGTCTGAAAAGCACACAGCATTCCTTTGTGATGTGGAGCCTATAAAAGAGTTTGATGACACAGAAGACAAACTGTTCTTGGAGATGATTACTTATTAGCTAACTTGTAACTGTTTAGAAATGCTGATGATGCAACCTTGAAAATTAAATTCACAGGTTTTTTAAAGCTTAAAAATCTGGAGTCTTTTGTTAATGCAGTGAATTCAGAGCCTGATCACAATTATAACATATTGTAGGATTAGTATATGATAAAACCCACAAATGTAAAAGAGAGAAATGAGACCTGAGCAGACACATTTGTTCTAGAGACAGAACACAGACCTATTCCTGACAATTACATACTTATTCAGTAAGCCACAATGAAGACAATAAATCATTCGTATTCAGGAAATCAAATTTTCCTTGATAACCAATTAAAATGAAAAATATTGAATACATGGCAGTAGTCTTATGAGTCTGCTGTAGCCTCCAATGACCACACTCATCAGCAGCTCTAGACTGCATTTACAACATCTTGACATAGTAAGAAAGAGGAAAACTTAGGGGAAAAAAAACCCTTATGCAAACCACTAAAAAGATTTGATTTTATATCAACCCAGCCTAATAGTACCCTAAACTACATATTCATGTTATTAAGTCAACCCCTGTAAAAGTGAGACTCATCTTTTTTAACTTAGGTGTCTGAAGGCTGATTTTAAAATTAAAGTGTCTAGGTCCTATCTTGGAGATATAAAAAATTATAGTAGATCATTTGTTCCAACTATATTACAATGGGATGGGGTGACTTCGGATGGCATTTAACTCTTCTTTTTCGCCATGAAGAGAAGCCTGATGACCTGCTCAGACCAGATGCCTGGTGTATAAAGGTGGCCAGAAGATGAATTTCCGTCTCACGTGTTTGTAACAGAAGATTAAAAACTTTAAGTTTTATGATTCATTTTCTTGTCTTTATTATGCAGAAAGAGCAAGAGTACTGTTTTCTTGAAAGATGCTGCTCTTGGTGGTGCTGCCATATGCTCTCCAAGCATTACACGGGTGGCTGGAACGCTTGCCCAGGAACTGGGAAATCTGAGCTTAGCCAGACATTCTCAGGATAGTGTGGAAAACAACAGTTGTTCTGGATCATTCAACCTTTCCCCTCAGGCGTTAAACACAGTCTAAACGTCCAGAACTCATGGGCCCAGAAGAACAAGCCATTTCTCATTTTTTTCTTGGAAAGGTTTTCTAAAGTAAAAATGTATAACCTAGGCTTGGACATGGGGACCAGAATCCTCTTTCTTTTTCTGATTTCTCTAGTTGATGGATCACAAGTATTAGAATTCTGCATTTGTGTTCTCCTTTTAAAAGCAAGCAGTATTTTTTTTAAAGAGGCCTCTAGAAAACTCCAATATAACATTTAGATGAGCAGTGCTAATACCTCAGGAAATGTGCGTGTGTCTGTGACAACAGTAAACAGCTTCTTCAAGTGGTGAATCTCTGTTCAGGCAGGTAGAGTGCAAAAGGGCTAGACTGGGTTGTTGGGAAGCTTTCTGTTTGGCGAAATGATATATGGTAATAACAAAGAGAAAAGTAATCATATTTCTCTACTCTGAAAGTGTGAAATGAAGGTGAAGAGCAATATGTGCATTTTGCAGAAAGAAACAGAAGAAACATATCATTTCTAATGTACAACACACTCAGCTTTACTTCATGTATGTGAGTACACCAGCTAAAGGCAAACTATTAGGCTCAAATTAAAAATCTTCAGTTAATTTTGTCAGAAAAACAAAAAAACCCAAACCAACAAAACCAACAAAAGAAACAATCAACCTACCAGCCAAAATCAACTAAACAAAACCAACAACCAGAAATCACTCAGACAGACATTTTTTAGAGAAACACTGCATGCATCAAGAGAAATCTATCAACCTGAACTGCATTTTCAAAGAGCAAAAAAGGATTTCTTGCTGTTTTGGTGGCAGAGGACAGTGCCAGTTCCAGTGACCTGAACTATTTAAACCATGTTCAGCATTCATTTGTGACTCCTCAATTCTTACAAAACCTTAGTCATAGGTTGGATCCACCTGTAAGTGTGGATTTTCATTTAAAAGGAAGAAAAATCAAATAAGTTTACTGTAGATAGGACAGCAAGGAACAATGGCACAATTTTTGTTATCATTTTTACTGAATGTCACAATAAATTTCAGCAGTCAGAAAGAGAGATACCCCTCAAAAGGACTATGAGATTAATTCCATATAAGAGAAAATAAGAAGGCGAAGGCGAAGGCGAAGGCAAAGGCAAAGGAGAGGACGGCAAGGCAAGGGGAAGGCAAGGGAAGGCAAAGGGGAGGGAAGGCAAGGGGAGGCAAGGGGAGGCAAGGGGAGGCAGAGGCAAGGGGAGGCAGAGGGAAGGGAAGGCAAAGGGAAGGGAAGGCAAAGGGAAGGGAAGGGAAGGGAAGGNGAGAAGGGAAGGGAAGGGAAGGGGAAGGGGAAGGGGAACACAAAACCTGACTTGCCTCTCATCAACATTAGTTCCTGGAGGAATTTTTCAATTAAATATCAATAAAAAGATTTTCTTGGTGTTTTGCCCTTTAAAGCATATTAGCTGTGTCAAAATATCATTGAAGGTAAGAAAAAGATAACTTTAAAAGTTACTTTTGAATCTATGTTTGAGAAAATCCTAAGGTCTGCAGTCCAGTGTTAGCATATAACAGCAGCACAAAATCTAGGGTAACATTTGTGAATCCAGTGTGTTTTGGAAAAAGGGATGGAACAAAACAATACTGAATGTCACAAATTACAGAAGGATTATGTTCAGGCTGAGTACCACCTTTTAATTTGTTTAGTTAATTGTAATTACCATAATAAACTTCTTACCAAAATTTAGGAATCTTAACAGTAGAAATCCACAATGACAATAATACAAAGGAAGAACTATATTACTCTTTTCATATTCGCAAAGTCCTTGGTCTGGCAGAGCAAATGAGCAGCAGATGCTAAAGATATATCTTGGGCAAAGTGACAAGGAATGAGTGTTCACAATGCCTTTCTATAATTCAATTTGCAATCTGCAATTTACATACTCATTTAAATCTATGGTCATACTATCCACAAAATGTTGGGATAGCTAATTCTATTTAAGGGAACTTATAGTATCTTAACAAAATCTGTCGTGTGAAAACAGCCTAGCCTGCACATGTCATTTCAAGATAAACACATTCCAAACCAGGAAATCAACATGTCAGAAGAATTTATTAACTAAACAATTAAACAAAATCAAAGTATCTTTTTCATTGTCAAAGTCAAATTATTTCTAGTTCCATATCCAGCCACCTAACCAAATTTCCATCCATCTCAGTTTCTCAGAAGAGCAAATCAGTGTGAGAGGACAGGGCCTTGCACTGGAACACAGTCATCTACAGAGGATAAATACTGAAATTATTGTAACTCAGGCCAACCAGCACTTTCAAATAACAGGTGTATTTGAGAAGGCAGCCTGGGCCAGGAATCATTCTCATCACTTTGCATGTGGCCACCCTATTTCAGAGGCTAAGAGAGATTAGTAAAATGAATGTGCTGTAATTTTGCCATTTGGCTTTAAGGACAGAAAGCAAACCTTGGCACTGCTTTGTAATTAAAATAAACATAGCCACAAACCATAGTATTTTTTATTTATATTCCCACTGTTTTCACCATTGCAAAAGTATCAGTATATATGACTTTTTTAGCAAAAGACTGTTCACCTCATTATGTCTAGACTATAGAATAGGTCCACGTTAGAGAAGTGGGGTTTGAAAGTTTTCAAGGAATTCTGATGAGTGAAAAGATATGGTATGTGTCATATCTTCTTGACATCAATATCCAATTCTTTCAGAAAGGAAAGAAATTTGTTACGAAAGTTATTTAAACATTATAAATGGTGAGCTTGAATCTGATCTAACCCAGAGAAGGGTTTAATAATAGTCTCTCTTAAGAGACATAGTCAAGTGATTGTACAAGTACAAAGAAATTGAAAATATATATGTATATATATATATGCATATATATATGTATATCTATCTGGAAAAACTCAAAGCCAGTCTTAAAAGTATTACATGGCTCCTCAGAGAGTAAATTACTCCATCTGTTCTGCCTTTAAAAGATCCAAAAACTTCAGAGGGGATAGAAAAGTGTGCCTCATTATATGGCCTGGGAACAAAAAATAAATATTGTTATGTATCTTTGACTGCAATGGTAAAAACCCATCAAGTTGCCTTGATTTCCTCAGACCCAAAAGACTGATACACTGGTATTTGTAGATTATGGAAAAGTAATTTTGTGGGTATGCAAGCAGATTTTCCTCAAGACATGAATTTAGAGTTCACGGCTAAAGCAGTTTGTAAGTTTTAATTAGTCTTTTTTGAGACAAATCAATGCACAAACTTCTGCTTGTCAGAGGAAACCCTTTTTTGATAATGCACATTTGCCCCCTTACTTAATAACATCAAGAGAACAAAAGAGACAAGACACTAAGAAGCAAGTTCATGTGAGTTCTGACTCTGAGACAAAAACTATGGCTAAAACTAGTGCTAGACCACTGCAGACAAAAATAGAGCAATAAAACCCCACCAAAAAACAACCAACCAACCAACAAACCCACTCATACACAAAAAAGCCACACACACAAGAAACAAAACAAAACAAACGAACAAACAAAAAGATAAAAATACCCCACCACACTCCCCTCGCTTCCCCAAACCAACCAACCAAACAAAAAAACATCTAAAGAATCACCTTGCCATAAGAAAAAATAATAGTAGTATATAAAAACCATGGTAACTGAAATAAGGCCATGAAAACTTTTACAACAAAATTGAGGAAGAGCGTAAATGTCTGATTTGACCAGAAAAATTACTCTTAAGACTTCTAACGGACCCTATTAACTAAAGCCACAGAGGCATGGTGCCACTCAGAGAACCTGATGAAATTCTCACATCTGCCAACAAAAGTGGAAACATTTATGCAGGAGCTCTGGAGATGTTACTTATGTTTTTATATCCCCAGGATGAAATCTTATGTCTTTTTGAATTTTAAATAAAATTCATTTTTTTATCCCCAAGAGTCCCCAGATCCATTTTTGTAGTGTTATCTTGGGCAGTTCTCTCCCATCCCCTATTCATATGATAGATCATTCTCATTTGAGAATAGCATCTTGCACTTGTTCCTACCAAATGGTGCATTTTTTTCTGAGAGTTATCTCTCTCTCCTGTATTAAGATAATTTTGGGCATTATTTGCATATCCCAATATACTGACAATACCTTTGACCTCAGTTACTGACAGATTTAATACATCTACTCTTTATTCAAACGTTTATTCATTAAAATACTTATGAGTGTCACACAAGATATATCTTGGCAGGGACTATTTTGGTACAACTTAATGTTCTGCATATGAACTATTAAAAACTGTTCTTTATATTCAGCTTCCAACCATCTTTGCACCTATGCTGCACAAATATTATGCAAATGATGTTTCCATTTCGAACTTTTAAGAATGCTGCATGCGAGAAAACAAACCAAGACCAGTCCAAAAAATGAAGATATATGGCAATAGAATCATATGAAAACAATAGCACGACTGCCTCTCCTCTTCCCATAAAGTCCGCTACCCTGCTATATAAAAAAAAAACAAACAACCAAACCTGGATTGTTTTGGTAAAAATCACACTGGCTGTTATTCACCATTTTGTTATTATCCAGGTGCCGCGATCCCCGCGGCTTGTCGGTGCCAGATAGCAAAGAGCCGCAACCTTCCTAAAAGTGTCTCCAAGGTGAAGCCACTCGGCAGGACCACCACACACTCACACACACGTACACGCACACACGAAGGGATAGCTCCTTAAAATGGGTCAACAACAAAGAGACAGGAAGGGTCTCCGTACGGAGTTCCACGGATGGAGTTTATTGCAGCCACACACATGAAGCGCTCCAGGGACGAAGACAAAGAACAGGGCAGGGTCCAGATTTAAGTAAGGGAGTGGGCGAGCAGCAGAGACCAATGATCTGAGGGCATGGGGGCGGTACGCAGGCGGGACTAGGGTAATGGAACCAATTGGGAAACTCTGAGGGAGTGGCAATGGGGCAAGGGCCAATGGGGGGAACAGGGAGTGGAGAACCTTCTAGGGCAGGGACATATAAGGTAACAAGGGACAAGGAGGCCAACAGGCCAACCAGGGAAGCAGAACTGGGATATATAGTAACATAGCTGGGCAAAGCATCCTGGGGGAAGCCTCTTCTGTTCACGCTAACCTGGGGAGGATCTCTGATCTTAGGGACTGTCCCAGCAGCAGACTTTCTTTGTCCCTTGTTCTGTAGGCTCACCGGCCACCACAACTTCCAGGTACATACAAATTGTCTGATTATCCTTGTGCAGCATTTTTCTAGGAAATTAATAAATCTGATTGACTGCTCTCCATTTCTACAGTTCTTCTTTATCTCCTTTTTAAACAAGGACACTATATTTGCTTTTTTCCAAGCTTCACGAGATCTAACAGAATTCCACGGGCTTCCAAAACTAACTGCTCAGAGGTCTGAAATTTCATCACCACCTCCTGTCATGGAATTGTTGTCTCAGAAAAGTAAACAAACAGTAAGGCCATGTTAGGCAAACCAAACTTTAGACAGGTAGACACTATGAACCCAGAGCCTTATCTTCCTGTAGAGAAAGAAAAGAGAAAAAATAAGAGCTTTCAGTCCAATTCAGGCATTTAGGTTATACACTGAAAAACATTTCAGGTGTATCCCTTAGACAATTTACATGGACTTTTTTGCAATTTGTAAATTACAAAAAGCAATCAGAAGACTGATGGGTCGTGCTACTTTGGCATGATAGAGTAGGAAGATCCAAGAAAGAGGAACACTGGATATTTTTTATTAAATGGAATGAAGAAACTCTTTAACTAACTCAACAAGAAGAAAGGAGAAAGCCAGGAATGTTGGACCTAACACCACCAACAAAACTGGAATAGAGTTGCAATTTGTTTAATATACATTTGACTGTGGAGTTCCAAGCAAGAGAGTTTCCAAAGTGAATTTTTATAAATATGTACATATATATAGTTACATACAGACTTCTACATGTTTTTTATATCATATTACTTATCCTCTAAATAACACAAGAAAATATGTTCAAGTTCATGAAGAAAAGAGATTAGAAAAACAGGCAAAGTCTTTTGTGTAGTCTCATTTTTGTTTAGTATTTTGAAAAGAGTGGAAAACTTGCAAATGTCTGGAGTCCTGTTACTCTTGTACCTTATCAAGTAGATTGACTTCAATGTTAGAAGTTTGAACCAAATTACCTGAATCCTAATGAGATTAATTTTTCCACTGTGTGACACTGAATATTTCCTGGTATGTAAGAAAAGTTCAAAACATCATCTACATGAATGTTTGTGCAGAATATATTTAATTTCAATTTTTATTTGATTTCCAGAGTGTTTTTAATATTAATTTTATTTTACAATTAGAAATAAATAATCATAATCACCAGAAGAAGACAGTTCAAATTAGACAAAATAAAGAATGCAGCTGAAATACATTTACAGTTCAATTTTTATGATTCATAATTCCCATATTCTTGCTAAAATGCCTTGGGATAACTTAAGAGACCTCTTTAAGAACAAAGGTCATTAAACAAGCTAATATATTTTTGAGTGTGCTACATAAGGTGACACGGTAACAGGAACTCACAGAACAAAGCCTTAGGATAAGGAACCAGAAAAACTTTTATCCTTGAAAATGTCTTCAGTGCACATTATAAGGAAAATTTCAGTGCATCATTCTTTAATATTCAAGCTAAGCAAAAAGATCATTAGAAATGTATTGAAGATATTAGGTCACACCTGGCTGCAAAGTGAATGCTTAGGCAACTTATGAGCCTTGTAATGGAATGAGCAGAGGAGAGAAAGCAGTTGTAATTTGGATTTGTTTTTCTGTTTCTCTGTATTAGAGCTGTGAATTAAATGACTAGAGATCCTAATATCCAAACATGTCAACATCTCCACAGTCCTCTGTGTATTCTGAGGTGAAGTGGGCCATAAGAATAGTCTTTTCTATGTAATCAAATATTTCCTTTGAAAAGAGCTATAAATATGTTGCAAGTTGTTGTGTGACTTTGTTGTGTTCTTTGGGAGGTGATATGCCAGTAATTTCTGCTTTCTTTTCAATTTGATGTGTTCTTTGAGAGTGTGACAGTAAAAGCAGGTCTGTAACATTAGGGCGAGCATGTCTGTATAGACGCGCTTCATGATTATTATAATCTCCTTTACTCTTTCTTTTGTCTTGTCCCTCCATGTTGCTTTTACTCATTCCTCCTCTCTTTCTCATCTTGTTCAGAAAATAAGGAGTTCCTCAGACCAAGAGCAGCACGAAGAAGGAAGCTGCTTTGATGGGGTGCAGCTTTTGACAGAACTAAAGATAAATTGGTGTCCTTAAAGAAACTTCTGAAAAGTGGACAATCTTGGCAAGTAAAATTCTGGGAAAAGAATGAGTAAGGGTCAGTTCTGGAGTCACCAAGATTTTTTTTCTGGCTTTTTTACAGGAAGTTAGAAAATTTGGCTGGTTAACAGAACCAGATGTCTTGAGCATAATTGCCATTTACGCAGTTTTTGCCTTGATGTGCTTACTAATGGTCCTTGTACTCTCTCACTGCACTGCCAACTCCAAAAGTTCCAAAATAACTAGTTCTTCCAGTTTGCTTTTCCTTCAGGGGAAGACTTTGGGTTAGGGAAACTATGAAGTTTCATTTTCCCCTCATTATGAATTCTCTCTGATGACCCTGTGTGTAGGAATTTGATTAGGTGAATTAAAATTTGGCTAATTATCCCAAAGGCAGGAAGGTATTCATATCACACCACTCGCTGTGAAATTTCCCTCTTCTCAAATTTTAGTGGATTCACCAACATGCCACCCCTCCTCTAGGCCTGCCAATGACACATTTCCCATACCCACGAGGCACTCCCACCTGTACATAACATATCCCTCCTCTCAGCTCCAAATGATGACTAGTTCTCTCCACTCCCACTTTTCTCATTTCTCAGTCCTGGGAAACAATACCAAGAGTGACAACAGTTTTTTTTTTTTTTTTTCCCAGACTGAAGTACCAGGAGTTGAAAGTNGTCCTGGGAAACAAACCCAAGAGTGAAAACATTTTTTTTTTTTTTTTTCCCAGACTGAAGTACCAGGAGTTGAAAGTAAAGGAGGTTAGAAGATGACAGCACCTCTATGGAAACAATCATATCTGCCAAAGATCATGGAGGGAAAACATTGATCTGAAAGCAGCTGGTTCATAACTTCAGCGAATCTGAGAAAAGATTGGTAAAATTTAGCGACACTTCTAACAAGGAGTCTAACAAAGCAGGAGAACTGCTCTAAAAGCACTTCATGCGGGAAATGTTAAAATTTTACTTAATAAGACATTAAAGAGTTTTAGTTTAATACTTTCAGTGTTGAAGGAGGACAAAACTGAATTGAGTTTAAATGCATAGGAGCACACACATATATGTGTGCATACGTTTATCTGGTGAATGTACCTTAAATGTTTCTTCTTTAAATTATTCTTAGTCTCAGTCTTACTGCTGAAGTAGAATAAAAGTAAACTTTAAGCCCCCAGCTGAATGAGCTATGAAGTTGGTCATGCAGTCTTTAATGCAAAAATGTCTCCGCATCAGAGAAACTGAGAATTAAATGAATGATAAAATTCTTTCAATAATATGAAAATGACATTAAAAACTTGGAAAGACCTTGAGCAACTAAGATACTTAAATATTATCTGATCACAGGGAAAGGGAGAACATGCTGAATTCTATTTAGAGATTTATGTGGGTGGTAGAAGCCTTATTCTGTTCCTATTTGTTGAAACAACATATTCACATCACTATATAATTAGTGTTCTCCCCTGGGATATTGTGAGTAGGTTATATGGATCAACTAAACATACCCTTTACAGAATGAAAGGGATTCTTTTGCCACTAAAACTACTGGGGAAATAACTGTGTAAGGAAGAAACTTTTGGTCTTTAACTCTGTAAGCTTTTGTGTCAACCTAGAAGAATTTACTCTTCTAAGTAGGCTTCGATAAGTACTAACTTGCTGAAAGATGCTATTTTTGTTCTCCTGTAAGGCAATATGCTTCCTGGAAAAAATACATGATCGGGGTGGGGGGG
>VZTI01003579.1:208745-279537 GCA_013397865.1 Struthidea cinerea
GAGGCGACAAAGAAGGACCTACAGTAAATCCATTCCTTTTATAGTTTAACAGCAAAGTGAAATTCATGGCTTTGAAATAAAGTTTTGAGAATTTTTAAATTCTTGCTTCTGACATTACATGATAAAAATTTCTAAAATTAATATCTTCAGGAATTGATGTGCTATTTAAATTTTTGCTTTGTTTTAAGCCTCAGATGACAAATATAATTGGTTGTCTGACTACAAAGAATTATCATGGCTTACATATTTTAGAGCATATTTTTGGGCCAAGCTGTAGAAGAACTGAAAAAAACCCCTTCATTTTCAACCATTAAAATTCAGTTTCTTTCTGGATGTGGTATAGATTGATGTCTAGTGAAGATAATTATCCTGTACTGAAAGCCAGATTACAGAATGAAAGTGACAAATGCAAGGCTCTGGCTAAAATCCAGTCCCCATCTTCAGGTTTCCACTGGATTAATGCTTTAGTCGATTCTTTTTCAGTCTCCTCTCTGGATGTACTACTAAACAGTGGTTTATTTCTGGTTTGTGGAAAAATATAAGAATTTTTTTTAGCTATAAAAATAGAAATGCCAAATAGAGTCTCATCTCTTCCAAGCACTGGAAGCCTGGACCAGGTAAATGATAAATGTGGCACACTTGGGCAACACCTTTTCTTTGACAGCAGCATATGTATTGGTTCTTCAGGTCAAGCTAAAGCAGTTCCTGGAGCCTGAAGGTCGCTGGTTCAGTGCCTCTTGTGTGTATATGAGGTGGCTGGAGGGGAAGATCTGTAGCACACACTGATGCTGTGATCACAGCATGTTCTAGGAAAGGGAGAAAGAAGCCAGCCTGCATTGCAATTTCTTTGGTAACCTTATGTATATATTTATGTATATACACACACCCAATATCCATCTGTCTGTCTCTGTCTTTACTATCTAGAATATTAAAGAGGTATCTTTTCTTCCTTAGTATTAATCCTCTGACTGTTCCTAATGTGTGGACTACGCCTTGACACTGTAATAGTGCATGAGCACTTTTCATCTCATCCTTGCTATTGTTACTGTATTTTAAAAATCATTGTGCGTATAATTACCCAGTTTTGCTCTTTTTTAAAATATATGATTATGCTATTAAAAAATCCAATAAAAAATGGGTGAACTGAAAAGGAAATAGGAACCAATTTAAATTAAATTTTTAAATTAGATATCTAATACTGATAGATTACCTTCTTTTTAAATACAACACTCAACAAAAGAAACAGTAAAAATGCAAATATTGTTTCTCTTTATAATGAGATTTCTTTGCACACTAGTTCTTTGCCTAACCCTGGAGTTGCTGTAGGCGTTGCAGTAGCTTACTTGCACTCCTTTCTTTCTTATTGCTTTCTTTATTAAGCAATACTAAGTGCTTCTGAATACTTAATGTTAAAATAGTTATATTGTTTACCTCATTGGATTTCAAGAGAATAAGGAATTTATTTCGTGTGGTAATGATTTGCCATTTTACAAGACTAATTTCCAAAGTTCTCAAAGCACTTTATATCAATAAATTTAATATCTTTTCTATCTTTCTATCTTCATTAAGCACTGTTAATTTAATTTATGCATTAGGTAAACAAGAGCAATGATGCCACCTGAAGCCATATTGGACACAGAAAGGATAAGCTTACGTTAGGTAGTAATCTGGAGTGATTCAAGGGTGTACTTCAGATAAATTTACTCTGGTCCCTTGATCCACGCATACCCTCTGGATATTTCAAAGCTATCTCAATGATTGGACATTATTTCTTCCCCTCTGTTCTCCATTAGGGGACAGCAAACTTTATTCACTCATGTGGAGAGAAATTTCTCATTTATTGTCTTCTGGCAGAAGCCTGGTTCCTATGAACCAAAATAATTTTGCAAGCCAAACCAAAGCAGAGAAATGGAGAAAGTTGAAATATCTCAAAACCATGCATCCACTCTGAAGCAGATCTCTAATGTTCATGTGGAAGCAGCTGGAAGACATGTCCAAACCAGAATAGAATTAAAATACGCCTCTCTGAAGCTCAGACAGAAGCCAGTGATTCCCACTTTGCAATTATTGAATAATAACGCAATAATTGGGAGTAGGCTGTGATTGCAGGTTAAAATTACAATGAATCAGCCAGTGAAATAAACTTCTAATGCAACTGAAGTGGTTTGAAGTTACCAGTTAACATCTCTCTCCAGTCCACATTTAAACTTCTGTTAAAAAAAAAAGCCCAACATTTTTGCAGCAAAGTGCCCAACTGATATTTGTATGAATCATCTACTACTGCCTCTTTTCTCCTTAATCTTTTTATTACTAGCCTGTCCTCAACTTGAACTCCTTTAAATAGGATCTTCGTCTGTCCTTCCTGAAAGCAAAGCACTTAACACATACAGTGTGCTGCCATAAAGAAAATAACAAAATAGATGACATTTTGGATCTAGAGCCAGATATGGCTGTTGCCATTCATTCCACAGCCTGATTTATCGCTGCAATCTTTGTATTGCACAGTGCCATCAATGTTTTTCTTATATACAGAGGTTGCGGAGAATTTTCAGAAAGGACTTTCATTAATAATTGAATCGAGATTGGTTTGCTGTATTTCATGAGGTCAGATGATTGATTAACATATGGACAGCAGCTGAAGAGGGGAAACATTTTGAAGACTTCAAAACATTTTCTCTGTAAATAAGTATAACTCCCTTGCAGCTTTCCAGTTGTGGAAGTTTCTGTCACCTACTTAGTAAACAGAAGCAGTGTCATGGTATTAAGATGACCCGGCTACACCATAAATGCCAGTTAGAGGAAGCAATCAATTTCCAGTTACTCCAGTATCTGAAAATGATTTATCCAGCTTTCTGATGAACATAAGGAAGTTCCAAGCAACAATTGCTTGACAGAAGGAAAAGGAGATGTATCTCAACTAAATGGGTAGGAAGAATTCAGTCATCTCTTAACATATTATTTGCAATCTAATTTGTTTTTCAAAGAAGTAATGTTTATTTAACACAGTAGCATTTTACTATATGCAGTGCTAATGGAGGTTAAATAAAAGACACAAGGGCAACAAAATCCCTCACTTACTTTTCACACAAGGACAAAACTGCTATGTGAGAGAAATGCAGATTAATTTCCCAATCCTCGTGGCACTTTTTGACACTACTGGCTATGGGTTACCTCTTAAGGATTTGAAGATTTTACTAGGGCTGACTGATTTAGATTTGGATAGGTTTAAATCATACTTGTCAGTGTGCTATTAATTTTTAACCACAGTCATTTTTCCCCAGACCTGTTAATATGCTAGGCAGTCCCAGGAAGCATAAAACTTTGACCCATGCTCTCCAGTATTTGCATATAGCACTTTCTGGAGGTGCTTTATTCTGTAATCAAAATTCTAACTACGTCCTCAGCAGCATAGAGATATAGGAATCCACAGACCCAGATAAAAGGCCCTTCAGACTGGCCGTATGATTATCAGACATACATGCTTTTATGCTAACTGGTCTTTTCCTCCTCAATTCCAATGAAACAAAACTTCAGCTCACTGCTAAACTGTGAAGACAACACTCTCTCTGGAGGTGCAGTGTGGTGGAATATGGTTTTTCCTTAAAACCCACCAATTATTTTCATGTCTTTTCTGGACCTTGAGATCTCTTTGGGAGCCACGTTAGTCAGAAATAAAGTAAGGCTAAGATTACTGTTGCTTCAGCACAAAATAAATCTTTGTTTGAAGCCTTTCTGACAACTCGTTTGGGAATGAATGCAGCCCCACCTTTTCAGAATTTCAAAACAGATCACTACACAACCCCAAGCTGTCTCAAGTTTTTGAGCTGAGACAACTTTGTAGAAATAATAGAAACATTTCGTTACCATTGGTCTAATATTTAATTTAATTTTTAAAAGCTTGGTGAAATATACTTGCAGGCTTCAAAACTGGCAGATTTTCATTTGAAAACTCCTGCATCTATATGATCTTCTCCAGAAACAAGAAATTTTATTTCCTGCAGCTATGACTCACCTTAACTAATCAGTGGTACGAGGTCTGTTGAAGACACCTGTTCTGAGCTCTGCCAAGGGTTGGTCAGTTTAAGAGCTCAGCTCTAACCACTCTGTTGGAAGGAGAATTCTTTATTACTTGAGGGGACTTCAGTGAATATGTGGTGGATTGACTTTGGCTGGACACCAAGTTCTCACCCAGACACTTGTCTCTGGATAGGAGAAGAAAAACACAATGAAAGACTTGTGGGTCAGGATAATGACAAGGAGATTATTTGCCAATTATTGTCATGGGCAAACCAGTGTAAACTCATGGAAAGTAATTTTTTGTCACTCAAAGTAGGATAATGAGAAATGAAAACAACCCCCTTTCTTCAGCTTCAGTCCCAACTTCTCTGCTTCCTCCCCCGGAGGAGAAAGGAGGGGACATTTGGAGATGCAGTGTTTGTCTTCGTAAATCACCATTGCATGGGATAGATCCCAGCTTTCCTGGGGATGGCTGAACACCTGCCTGACCATAGGAACGGGTGAATGAATTCCTTGTTTTACTTTGCTTATACACAGGGCTTTTGCTTTACCAATTAAACTGTCTTTGTCTCAATGCTCAAGTTCTCACTTTTATGATCCTCTCCCCATCCCACCAGCAGCGAGTAAGGCTCTATGGGGCTGAGTTTCTGACCAGGGTTGAGCAATGACAGTCTGCTCCACTGTTAACCTCCCTGGAGTGCAAGGGAATCTCTGCTCTGATGCCTGGAGCACCTGCTCCCCCTTCTGCACTTGGTTTCTGAAGGGCTGTTCCACATATTCTGACTCCTCTCTCAGTCTGCAGTTGCTCCTCTGCAGCTTTTTCCTCCTTCTTAAACTCATTATCCCAGAGGTGCTACCACCTGATGGTCACTGATGACTCTGATCTTGGCCAGCAGCAGGTTCATCTTGGAGCTGGCTGGCATTGGCTCTGTCAGGTATGTGGGAAGGTTTTGGCACCTACTCAGAGAAGTCACCCCTGTAGCTTCCCCACCACCAAAACCTTGCCACACAAACCCGATACAGCCCCACATCTGCATTTGTCAGACTTGCAGAAAGGAGACACAGAAGCTGGTGAAATAGTTGTAACTCTGGACATGTTATTGTATGTATGCAGTCGAGACTGGTAAGAGTAAACTGCAACCTCAAACAAGACCTGTGCCATTAATTTTTCATAGTCACTTGGGAAACTATTATAGAAAAAGAAGGCAAGAAAGATTCCTGCATGGGAACTTTATTTCATCTGTAGAACTAAACATTTATCCTGGGATACCTGATCAGCGTTTACTCTCTATTAGCCTTCCTGTTACCATGCCCTCAGTTTTTCCTTTCCTCCGTAAGTTCCTTGCTCTGGCAAAGAAATGTAATCAGAAAATAAGAGAACTGTGAAGAATTCCAGAAAATAACTTTTTTTCGACAGTGTCAATAATACCCTTATCAATCAGATGATTGTTTAATTTTCTGTTTAAAAAAAAATTCTCTTAAAACAGATTCTGTATAATTCTCTTGCAGTCTGACCTGATGCTTGGCCATATTTGTACATTTTTCCCTTTCTTTGAACCTTGAAAAACTATGAGTAACTTTCCTCTTCTTAAAAATTCAATTTATTTTTTAATTGAAGAACCATCAAGTCCTTAATATTCTCTTTTCCATACTAAACAAACTTTATTTTCTAAATAACTTTCTAACCAATATTTTTATGCACTCTGGGCACCTTTTTAATTAAAAAAAAATGAACTGGATTCAAAAAGTAATTTTTTCCCCTTATTTTACATTTTTTTTTTCAATTTCATTTCTTTGCCTCCTTCATTTTTCATCTCTGACATTTATTATTTTATGAATTCCTATCCAAATCGGGCTTGAATCCTCCTTCATAGTGTATATCTCACATATTTGAAACAAAATATATTACAGAATAAAAGAGGAGTCAAGTTGTCCTCATTGCTCTTCTAAGCACCAAACACATCCAAATAATTATTTAAATGTGTAATAACCAAAGTATCATTGAAAACTATTGCTTCAACCTTATAAAAATCTCTCTTATTTTTCTTGGTACCGTGATTGTAAGGTTCCACATTACTACCTTTGCGATTAAAATTCAATATTTTGCTACCCAAACCTATATTATTTATTACTGAAGGTATTATCTTTGCAAAAATCTCAGTGGTTCTTTGATTTCTGTTCCACAAAGCTTCCTATTCTTAAAATTAGAGCAATTTGCTTTCATTTCTTTCAGTCTTTGACTGGGTATTTTTGTTGTGTTTGGTTTTTTTGTTTGTTTTTTGTTTGTTTGTTTGTTTGTTTTGTTTTTGTGTTTGTTTTTGTTTTTTTTTTTTTTTTTTTTTTTTTTTTTTTTTTTTAATTTTTGTGGGGTACTAGTGTTTNTTTTTTTTTTTTGAAAACTCTGTGGTGCAAGAACTGTCTCTTTCTATGTCTGTAAAGTACATAGCAGAAGAAGCATTAATCCCACTTGAGGATTAATCCCACTACTGTTGTGTTGCCAGGCACAAATATTTTATCTCTAAAATCTCCAATAAAATTATTTCTCTTGCTACTGTCTGTAATATCTATTTCAGGGAAGAAAAAGGAAAGCTGAAAATCCATCAAAAAGTAAAGGCAACTTGGTAAAATGTTCTGTCTTTCATCTCAATGGTCAAAAATCAAAAGATTTATTCTAATAGAAGACAAATGGTTTGGGGAAATAGCAAATGCATGTGAAATATGGCTGGAAGCTCTCCTGTGAGAGGCTAAAGAGGACACAAAGCTCTTTAAGTGTGTGAGGGGAGCACTTTCTGTGCCATTAGTGCTTGATTAGATATTATAACAGAAAATGTAGGATAAAATTAGACTCTGACAAGAAGCAATTGAACCCTGAGTTTTGACAGTCATCTGTTGGACACCTTACCACTTTTATCCTTAGGGCCTCTTAGATGACACATAAGGATTTTGTTCCAGTGCATAATTATCATAAGTGCATAGTGAAATGTTATGCCTTTTTGCAAAGATGCACTGGTTAGCCTTCAGCACTGCCACAGGGGAGGATTTTGGGGGGCCTGATTTTGTATGCTGCACAGTGCAGCCACTGTGGTCTTTGCTGGACCGTAGGAAAAATACAAAAGTCATAATATCAAGAGTCTGAAAAGCAGAATAGCCTTCAAATCTTGACCTGCTTCATTGGTAGACAGTTTTAAACATTCTAGCATAGATTAGAAAGAATAGCTGTTGCGTTAGTCTTGTCTTCTGTGGACAATAATTTTTTGTTTTACTTATATCAATGTCAAGAGTCAAGCAGTGTCTCATCGTGAAGTGCTTAAAAAAAGCAAAGAGGATTCACTTTGAAGTTTAAAAAGAAAAAAAGACTTTTGGGATGAGACTAAACATGATGTAGCTTTGTTCTGTGGAAAGCAGAAATTTACCACCTTACCTGGAAAATGTAGAAGTCGTAGGCTTTGGTTGCAGTCTCAAGTGAACTTTAACCCAGGGGTATCCCCTAATGGTACTGTGACATTCTGCCTGTGACAGTCACTTCCAAGTTACAGTAAAGTTGGAGGAATGTCTTTCTCTAGTGATATATTCAGCTACCAGGTGTTCTGAAACAAAGGGATCAAAGACGATTCAAGTGTTAACCAGAATCTTGTGTGTGAGTTGTGCTTAGTTTTCATGCTTTCAGGTTCAGAGTCCAGAAGATGTCTAAAAGAATAGGTCTGTCTAGGATGTTACAGTACCTGTCCAAAACAGCTTGGCATGAAATGTTTGAATTTCAAAAAATGAACTGACTTTATGATATCACTGTCATTTGGGAGATTTAAATATCATTAACATCCCTGTGTTAAATCAAAATCCCAGGAAAATTTCAGTTTCACTTAAGGCTAAATTTCACTTAAGGCTAAATTTAATCTCTTTCTACACACAATTGTTGAATTTCTTTGTCATCATAAAACAAAGGAAAATTATATAAGAGTTGGTGCAATAATGAATTGTTTCTAAATTGCATGTTTCAAGGACAAGGGTTTATTTGACTTTTTTTGCTTTATAATGGCAATAGAAAAATTGTTACTGTAACAAGACACCCAGTAGTTTATTATTGCAAGGAGTATTATCTTAAAGGGATTCAGAATAATATTTTGGTGGTTGGTTGGTTGTTTTTTTTTTTTTTCTTTTTTTACTTTTTTTTTACTGTTTCTGAGTAAGGAGAGAGCCTTTGATTCCAGAAAAGTCTCTCTGTTTTCTGTCATGAGAGAAGGAATATGCACACAACTTTGGATGCACCTTTCTGACTCTGAGATATAATCCATATGTACTTGTCCACAACTGAAAATTTGGTTGGTCTGCCAAGATTCAGGAAGGGCCCTCAGAGTGAGCTCAGGTTCATAGTCTTCCCTTTCACAGGTTGGTAAACTGAAACACTCCTGACCAGAGCATGAGTGGTTTACAAAGGTCATATTAGTGATCTGTGTAGAACAGAGTTATCACTTTAGTTATTTCTATCCGATTTTTGTTTTTTATTTTGCCCAACATAGGTGTTTAGTAAGACAAAAGATAAATTCATACAACAAAAAATAAATCACAATGTAATTTTGCAAGGTCAGAGTAATGGGGAAACTATTAGAGGTGAATTCATTGTTATTCATTTCACTTCAAAGTTAAATGTCAGTTCCCATGACCCAGTAAATGGAGTGTAATTACTGAAAGTATATAAATGATATAACAGAAAAATCTGACTCCTGTAGATGTTCTAGGGAAATGGTTTTTTTCATACATCTAGGTGATTAAAAAATTGAACTCCCGGACAGCAAGATCGGTCAAATTACTTCCCCATCTCCTGACAGAAAAAATACACTTGGAGGGGTCTTATTAAGCAATCTATCTCTATTGAGCTCATTAAGTTCTGGACAGCTAATAAGAATATAATAGAATCTTGGATGTCCTCTATAACATAATCTGACAAGTTGAAGCTGCATTCCAACTTCATTTGGATGGGCAAACAATGAACCATATGCTAGTCTCAAATTCAGCTTAGCTTCCTTCTTGTTTTAGTAGGATTCATGCACGTGTAGAGATAGCTAAAATAAAAATCAGGGTTGCCCATTCAGCTTCATTCTAACCTCTCCTTTTTCCTTGTGAATACTAACTGTCACAGTTCATCTCACTTCTCACTCTACAAAAGACTAGAGCCACTTCTTAAACTATGCTTGTAAACACCTATGCACAAAAATCCATTTTAATGCATAACAAGAAGTTGGTTTTAGTCTGACAAAATGTAGTCCTTAACTCTGTATTCATCAACAACATCTACTTTCACCTGACATGCTATGTATTTCTATACTTACATTCATGTCTCTCATTTACAAAGTCCTGTTACAGGTAGTACATAGATTTAATCTTTTCTTCTGCCCATTTTCTTCCTGTTTTTAGAATATGCAATGCTTTGGTCTCTTGTACCTTTCCTTTTCCTATTGGATCAGAGATCAATCCTGCTATATTTAACCCTTATTCTAGTACCAATCTACTTGGTAATAATGCTGTCAGAAACCAAATATGTAAGTCACCAGCCAGTCCACCTGAGGGGCTAAGACAGTTTTTCAGGTGCAGCAGCCTTAATAGGCAGTGGCTTTCAAGGGCAGGAAGCAAATAATGCTTGCAAGCTGTACTGACCTGTAACTCCTTAGCACAAATGATCATATGCAAATTCACAGCAGTAAAAGCTTCTCAGTTTGCAAGACAAGTCTGGAGAAGACTCAAATTCTCCCTCACAAGGTGAGAGATTATTTCCCTGATCTAACAGCAAAATCCTTCTGCTTTTCCTGGAGAGAAAGAGCCCTCCCTGCTCCATGTGTGTGCTGTGCATTTGACCTTTACTCTCTGTTAAAACCGTTCTTCTCCTCCCCTTTCCTTAGCAGCAAGTGCAAAGGCTGAGGCATAGAAAGCTTTCCCAACCGCTGGAACTGAGCCATGGGTTTCCTCAGCTCATCCTCCTCCCCATCCAAACAGATCTGAGCAAAGTGAGCTCAAGTATGACACCGGGGAAGAAAGAAGTGCAAAGAGGGCTACAGTCCTTGCGTTGCTGCAAGATCTCTGCTACTATTTTAGCCACTCTCCTGATTAGATGATTATTGGCATCAGATCATCTGAATGTACCTTTCTGAGCTAAACTTTTGCACTGGTGATTAATCCTTGGGGTACCTAAAGGCATGAAATCCTAGATTAGGCTGTAGAGTGTGTGGAAAGAAACTATTTATAAAATCCTTCCAAATAAAAGAGTCATTCAGAGGAAGAAAACTGTCATCAGAAGTCATCCAAGTTCCCAGTAATGTCAAGAGGATAATAATGAACTGAGAGGTTCTACAAATAGGAGAAAACTTCTAACAGATTTTTTTTTAATTGAAATTCATTTGACTGTAATAAGATGAGACTGGTATCCTTCTTAGGATTATATTTGTGTGTTATTGGGACTGAATCCAGCTGGAAGACTCAACTTTTATTATCATTGCTGAACTCATCAAGCAGGTCATGAAACGCACCCTGGCTGCAAAAGAACAGAGGAAGGGAACTAGGTGCTAATTTGTTGTATGTGCTAAAACTGGAATATCACCTGTAACATAAAATTTCCCTTTTTCCACAGTTTTCCTTCAGCCATGTATTTCTATTCACCTATCCTTTCAGCTGTATAGTACTTGTTTTCTTAGAACAAAATTCACCTTTTCTAGTGCTTCTAACCTGGGACCAAATTAGAAGGAAGCGCCTGTTTGTACAACCCAGCAACCCAGTGCGCATGTCAGACCTCAGTGTGCATGGTCTGCTTCTCCCACAGCAAAGTCAGGAGCAACTACTATTCCCAGAGATAGAACCTGCCTTTGTTGCTCTTTTCTATCCTTGTTTATGTTCATTTATTTTGCCTTATCTAGCAGGAGATAGTATCAGACTTCAAGGTTTCAAGTTGCCCTAAACTCTCATTCTTTTCTCCCTTCAAAACAATAACAGAAAGACAGCAAATATGACCTTTGAATCCTCTTAACTAAATGTGTTCATTCCAGAGGTAATGAGATGCTTGTTTTCAGGCTTTACCAGCCAAATTAGCCTCTCTGTGCTCTATCTGAGTGTCTATACTACAGGACCATACTCAAATACCCTCCTTGGGGCTGCCCATTCTTGTTCACTCCTTTGGCATTCTGGGGACATACTCTGCCTCAATTGCAAACAGAGGATATTTGCAGAGAATTTATATTTCATTGCTGGAGCTTGTCGAGATGCACCCTCAGGATCCATCTTGATGTCTACAGAAAACCTGGATTCACATCTAGACCCACATGTGGTTTTTACCAGTTTGGTTTTGGGTTTTTTTTGAAATCAGATTACATAGAAGTCTCACATGAAGAAGACTGATGATAGAGTGTGAGGGCAAGTTTTAAGCATGCTGACTTGAACATCCTGAAGTCCACTGATACAGATTTCAACTACCATTCTTTCCCAATTCATCACCAAAGATCCCAAAAGTCCTGCTGGGAGATATCAGGCCTGTGTGCTGTCTTCATGACGTCAAAAGCATCAGATGAATCCCCCAATTCTACCTGTTGATGCATACACGTAGTGATACAGACACAGAATTTGTCATGCAATACCTCCTCCTATCAGTGTGCTGCACCCAGTGAGGTGTGACTGGACATCATGAGCATGTCTGTATGATTTGACATGATGTATCACCCCAGCTCTGCTGTCTGCAGTACAAACCACGAAAGATTCAGGTGGCAAAAAAACAAAACAAAACAAAACAAAACAAAACAAAACAAAACAAAAACAACAACCAAAAAAAAAAAAAAACCCAAAAAAAAAAACCAAAACCACAAAGATAGAGCTTGGTAGAAAGAAAACAAAACAAAGTGTTTTTATTACTTTGTCACTACCTGAACTTAAGGGCATGGTTTGCTGAGAAATCAGAATGCACATTTTCCTCTACTTGAAATGAAAGGATGAAATGAATCATGCAGTGGTTTGTTTTACATGACATAGTCTCCCATGGTCTCCTGGGAATGTCAGCGGCTGAAAAAGGCACTGGGATTTTTCACAGGATACTTGCACTTCTGAGGAAAAAGAGCTTTACATCTGCTGTACCCACAGCCCTCAACAGAGTTACTTGATCCTTGGTGCTGTGGATGCCCAGGATGTCGAGCGGCATTCCTCTCCCAGTTCAGACAAAAAAACCCCAAAACCACTTGATCTCTTGCCTTCTCTTTCTTTCCTTACATACCTCCAGAGGATAACAGCTTTAAAAACCCGTGTTTTACAATAGGGAAGACAATAAATGTCTGCTTTTGAAATAAGAGCTGCTATATCTTATGCACGTTTGAGGAACACGTGCAGATTTCAAGGTTTATGCAGGATATATATAGAAGAGCCATGTCTTCAAGAGCACCACTGTGAAAACAAGAAAAATAATGGACAAGAATTTCCAAGGAGCTCATCACCATGATGAGTGGCAGACATTGTGCTGAACTATAGACTCTCATCACCTGATTTACCTGAATTTCTACTGCAATGTTAATGAGTTTAAAAAGAAAAATTCATATGTAATAATAAAATTTTTCAAAGGAAACATCATGTCTGTCTGAAACCTTAGAGTTTATTAATTGCATTATAAGAAAGCAATCATGTGCATGTGACTAATATTTCATAATTTTAGTATTGTTGCAGAGCTCTGTATCAACTGAATTAAAATCCTTGTGTATTATAAAATTAAGTGAGTATTGTCAAAGAAAATACCTGATGTAGGTAACTGCCACCTATAGAAATTTCTGACAATTCCAGATTAAATGCCTGCTTGTTGCTAATTATATTTCAAACCACATCATGATTTTGGTACATATAGCTCCTCATCAATGACCGCAGAAATCACATGGGATTCCTTCTTTTTGAGAATCATGAAGTCTAATAGTCTTATTATCTATTTATGAATATTTACATTTTAATTCCACACATTTGGGGGGAATTTGGTTTAAGACGGTCACTCGTGCATCTAGATAGCTTAATCAAAAACTGAATTCTACTCTTTAGGTCTAATGCAACCTCATCATCTGCTGTCAGGAGCTGTTCAACAGTTCATAAGATTCAGAAATAATACATTACAAGATCAAAAGGTGAACACTATGTTAGAACTGTCTTCCAAATGGAACTTCTTTGCGTACAAAATTCAGACATTAAATGTGCCTTCATTTCTAAAGGGGAACAAAAGTCAAAATCTAAGGTTTTCCTGCAAGGCACAAAGTTTCAAAAAACTTTGTTTCAACTTTTCTGAAGCATTACATTTTGATGAGGTAGAAAACTGCAGTGCTGATAAAGTTGAAAAAGTTGCTTCATCTTTTTTTTACTTTTACTATATATTAAATGATAATATAAAATAAATGTCAAAATGAAATGTTTTGACCTTATCAAAATGTCTCATTTTGGTAATTTTCCCATCCAGGTTTTAAATTAAATTGGTACATTCTCGAAATCATTTAGGTGTTGTTAAATTGGCATTTTCTTCTGGCAACCTGTTACGCTGGAAAAATCTTGACTAGCTCTTGTCAACAGACTCTGCCAAATGCGGTAGTTTTCTCCTGGAGATCTCTGTGCCTCTTTGTTCTGTTTCAAGCTCTCTTTGTGAGGCAGATTTGCCTTCACTGAATTAGCTGAGCTGAAATGATTTCTAAACCATGGGTGTGGAGAGGTGAACTGTGGCTTGTGCTGCCTGTGGTTTCCATGTAGTTCCCAAACTGGGGCTACTTCAGGTGATCAGTGATGTCACAGTTATGCTGGGTCACTAGTTTTGGATGGAGAGAAGCTGGGCAGGAGCTGCAGCCTGCAGCCACCTGCCTATCTAGCCCAGCTCCCTGAGATGGGTAGTCGATGCCATCTCTCCTCTTTTATATTTGTCCTTGCCTTGAGCTCTCTGAGCATGTAGTGGCTCTTTACAACTCTTGTGGGCATCTCCAAGGATGATCACTGTTGGCCTATGGGTGCTTCAAGCTGCTTTACGGTTCTACCTCCCTGAAGGACAAGAGAAGCATAAATGATCAAACTTGGTTTATTTAGATGATGCAAATAATGTATATTTAAAAAATATATTTATTGGTTAAGAAAAAGTTATAGTCAAAGCACTTATGCCTGAAATTCTCTTCTAAGGACTCTGTGGCAGTTAGATTTTCTTCCTAACAATTTTTCTTGTGGGGCCCAGAAAAAACCCACAAAAGTGGCATACAGGGAAAAGTATGCAAAATCATGGTCAAGTACAGAAAACAGTGACATCAGATAAAACCATCAGCAATAACTGATGCATCTCCCAGTGTTGGTAGGAAGCTAAAAATCTGTCACCAGCTAATATTTACTACATAAGACACTTTTACTATATTCCTGTTCATTTCTAACTTCTTCACTCTACTCCTACCTTGATTAAAAGACTATCTTCCATCTTCACAGATGTTTCAGTTGGAAAGTTAAAACTCCTGCTCCTGTGAGGACAAGATTTACAGTTACATTAACTCATCTGTAAATAGCAGCAGGGAAGAAGGTAAAGAAAGGAATAATAGAAAAGGGGACCTGAAGAAAACTCATAAGTAACTTATGTAGTGGTTTGTATCATGTGGACAACTCAATAGATATATTTTCAGCAGTATTTTTTTTTAATTGCGCACAGAAGGCATTCCAGTCATAAGCATTTATCCTACCTGGACCTCTTACAGGAAATAGTATTTTAAAATATAGAAATAATTCCAGTTCAAGGGAAATACTAAATACTAAAACCAATTCCTTTTTTCCTTCAGAATCCCTTGTTTGACTGCAACAGGACAAAAACATATTTGTGTCTCAGCACTGACAGAGGGGATGGGAATGAATGACAATTTTATTCATAAGCGTACATTAGAGACAAAGGGTGCATAATTTAGATTCTCTCCTGGCTTGTTGAATTTGCAGGCAGCCATGCTTTCTGTTGTATTAACATTTTGATTGAATGAGCTGGGTCAAAACCATCACTTTTCTCATCTAGGGAAGGAAAACTATTTTGAAGCCAATCATCAATCAATGTATGTAATCAGCCTTTTTAAACTATCTTGGGCTTTACACATAACTGTCTCTCTGTCGTAATAAAATCCAAGTATCAACATATTTTTCATTCAATAGTCATAACACATATACAATAAAGCGTTAAAAGGACAATAAGGACTTGAAATGTGTTTTTCTATTAATGAGATTATTGCAATGGATTTATTCGAAAGGTTGCACCACTTCAACTCCATGATCTTTGGTATAATAATTAATTTGCATATAATTGTTTATACAGTATTGTAAGGCATAATATCATCTTGCCACTTTATTCATTTTCTTGAAGTTAATGGCTTTTAAAATAAATCCAATAAAGTCAAAGAAAATGTCGCTAATATCAACCAAGTATACCTTCCAGTATAATTTAATAGTCATTGACACTCTATAAGCCATAAAAATCACCATGCAACTCTCTTTTAACAAGATACTGTTTTTTCACAATACACTGAAGCCATACAAAATTATGCTGGTGGCAAGTATCAGAGCAATAAAGGTGGTTAGTGATTACACAGTGACTTTCATTTGTTGTGTTTCACCAAGGATGTCCAATTTGACACATGGGAAATGAAGACACTAAGGTTTAAACAACTTGACCAAGTTTACCTAGTGAATCAATGACTGAGCCATTTCCAGAGGGAGAAGCTCAGTTGCTTATCTCTGCACTCTCATCCCTTCAGTCCTACCACCCTCAGTGTGAAATACTTTTAGGATACCTGTTCTACAAACTGGAAATTGTCTGGGGCTGTTTGTAGGTGTGATTAATTCTGCCAAACATATAAGGATCAGACTTGTAATAAGCACAGTGTCATGACATTGTTTTCTGAAGGGTAATAGTGAGGTTTATATGCTTTAAACAACCTTATTATGATTATCAGATTGTATTTGTTGTTAATATAGGTATCAATGTAACATGGTTTTACCTCTACACAAATTTTTGCCCAAGCTATAGTGAAGGAAACATCAGTTTCACTACACTCAAATGAGTACTATATGCCTAATTTCAGATTTCAGTTTTCTTTATGATACCTCCATTGGACCAAATTGCTGCTTCCTCTGTAAGCTTAAATATCAAATAACATCTCACAGTGACAGGAACTGGTAGAAAACTAACTTACGAAATCATAAAACACACATACAAAATGTATGTTCAAGTCTAGCATATTCACTTTTACAGAAGAGTGTAGGATCAAAATATCATGCAACTGTAAATTTGTGGAGTGTCCAACAGCCCAGGACAATAATTATAAGGTCTTTGAACCTCATATGGCATTACCTCTTCTCTTTGAACTCACTGCAGGAAATGCTTCTAAAAATCTCACGTAATGTTCTGTTCTCTGCCATAAATAACTTGATTGCTGAATGGAATGTCACTAGGTGTATTTCTCACCGTAATGGCAAATCAGAGAATTTGCCTGTGGTTGTCCCTGAATCTCTTGGACTTGTTCCAGGTCAAAAGTCAGAAAGTAAACACCTGATGGTATCCCTGCAGACCTTGGACTCCCATCTAAACATTTACCATTCATAGCTCAAAGAAGTATCATAAATACTCTAATTAAAAGGACTTAAACATACAATAGCAAATACTAAATGTAAGACCCTACCCTACCACCCTTGTCAGGTGAATATCTATATCCTTGGAAAGCTGACAGAGCCATTACTTGGCTATTCAAGACAGTAATCAGATTTTCTGAGCATCAATCAGCAATCATGAAGTCAGGAACATTTTATCATGAAGTCAGGAATACAGAGGGTTTTCATAAGCTAATCAGCAGGCATCAAATAGATAATCAATCTAATTAGTGGCTCACATTTGCGTGGCAATCACAGCTGCCAAACCTAGACGACAAATTTCATTAGTAATGAAATCTGAGAACTATGATTTGTGAGACCTATTATCAGACTGGGATTGTGGCTATTTTAAAAGGAGTATCATTATGGTAGCTTGGGACATTTGAAGAATTTAATTTGCATGGTGGACTTCATATTCTGGTGTTTCTTTTTTGTTTTCAGGGTAAATCAACACTCAGGGTCACAGTTTTCAAAGAGCTCATCTTTCATGGTAAACCAGTTCCAAACAAAGTTAGCATTCAATATTTAAACACTTCTTTTGTTTCCAAAATGGAACTGAACCTTTTGCAGCTCCTGATTTCCAAAAGAGTTCATGTCCTTATGCTGAAGACCCCAGACCTGGATGCAGTACTCCAAGTGGAGTCTCATGACAGTGGAGTAGAGGGGAAGACAATCATCTCCCTTGACCTGCTGCCCACACAGCTTCTGATGCAGCCCAGGACGCATTTGGCTTTCTGGACAGTGAATGTGCATTGCTAGGTCACACTGAGCTCATCAGTCAACACTCCCAAGTCCTTCTTCTCAGGGCTGCTCTCAATCCATTCACTGCCCAGCCTGTTTTTGTGCTTGGGATTGCTCCAATACAGGAGCAGGACCTTGCACTTGGCCTTGTTGAACTTCATGAGGTTTGCACGATGCCAGCACTCCAGCCTCTCCAGGTCCCTCTGGATGGCATCCCTTCCCTCCACCACACAGCTTGGTGTCATCGTCAGCCCTTATGGGGGTGCACTTGATGCCTGAGGTGGCCACCTAAAACACAGAGGCTAGACAAGAATAGGAGAATAAAAGAAGGTATTTATTTGAAGAGCCTTCAAAGGTACATCTTGGGCAGTCAAAAGGCTACACCCAAGATGGACACTGAGTCATGGGTTCTTCACACTTTTATAAGTTTGGTTCATTTGCATATCAGGGTTAATTCTCCAATTATAACCTCAGTTCATGATGTAATTACCCCAAGTTTGTCCCCCCTTTAGAGTTTACATATTTTGGGGCCTGATGTCCTTGAGATGGAAACCTAGAGAGGCTTGTTATGTCTAATCAGCATGAGAGAACAGCAGCTAACAGGCCACAAGAAACTTCAGAATTACACACTAGGCAGTACAGGATTTGAAAAATATAAAAGTTAAAACCTAAGGCACCACACTTGATCCCACTGTCCATGTCACCGACAAAATGTGAAACACTGCCAGTCCCAGTCCTGATCCCTGGGGAACACCAATCATCACTGGTCTCAATTTGGACATCAACCCATTGACTGCAGCCCTTCGAGTGCCAGCATCCAGCCAATTCCTCATCCACTCAGTGGTCCATCCATCAAATTCCTGTCTCTCCACTTGTGCCAAGTACTTCTACTGCAGTAAATATTTCTAGAGCTGAAAATTTAAGACACGCACATATGTGCACATTCATGCATAAATTAACCATCCACAAAAGAAAAAATAACCAACTGAATCAAAAGGAGAAAATGTTCCTGACATGCAATATGCCACTTACCAAGAGAAAGAGGAGAGAGTAACTTCATCAAGGAAATGTATTTTTTTTCTTGAGGAAGAAGCAGTGCCCCCTGTCCTTTAAACGCAGATATTTGATGGTTTCCCTTCCTTGGCTATATACCATGCCCCAGTCTTCAACAGATCATAAAGTGAAAGGAGTTGCTTTTGTCTTGGAGTAAAAGGATTATCATGCATTATTCTTCAATCCTGTTTTACTAAGACTTTATACTGCAGCTCTGTGTTACCATTCTGAGCTCTACTCTCAACAGCTAGTATGAACTGATTCCCCTAATCAAGGAGTTAGAAATGTCTCGTGTCCTTGTAGTCTGAGAAATGGGAAGAAACACCTGGAATTTCAGATTATTAATGTCCTAGGTGTTTGCAGCTGTGGAATGTAAAAAGTGGTAATGACCTTGAGTGGGGCTCTATTATGATGCTGTTTATGTATTTGAGGTCTACTAAGTCTGTATGATACAATGTCAACTTACAGCCATATTCACACATAATCATGGACCCTGTTTAAACAGTGGTTCATCTTTTGGCATCATACCCACAGAATAATGAAGTACTTGATACACGCAGAGAAGAGATACATATTTAGGCTACTCTGTAAAATGCAGTTGAAGCACCCTTATGAATCAGCATTGAATATTGGATCACTACCTTATTTGAATGTTCACTGATTTTGACTGGAACAGTTCCAGATTTCATGACACAACTAATCCAGCTGCCTCTAACTACCACCAGGATTAACGCTGCAAGGATCACAATGCTCATCATCATCTTAAAATAAAGACAAAGATTGATATACTTTAGTTTAATCACATACTTATTGCTAAAATTATAATTTTAATGCAAAAAGTCAGATTTCTGTGTTAGCCATAACTGAGCATTAAAATCAGACTTATGTTTAAATCAAATTTAAATGGCTAGAGATTGCCACAAGGCTGCAATGATTTGAGCTGATCCAAGCTTTCTTAGCAAATTCAAGATGAACCTTCAATCATTAACTTCCATGTTTTCTCATCTTCTGGTTTAATCTTTTATGGCATGAGGTTGCAATCCTGATTTTAACAACCTTTCCATACAAATGCACAATGTTAAAAAAGATGGCAGAAATACAAAACATTAAGTAAAAGTTGCTGTAGAAGGGAATATATAAGCAGCTTGGATTTTTTTTTTCTTTCAAACTAAGAATCACAGCATGAATTAGATTAA
Source organism: Struthidea cinerea (assembly GCA_013397865.1). Lineage (NCBI taxonomy): Eukaryota > Metazoa > Chordata > Aves > Passeriformes > Corcoracidae > Struthidea > Struthidea cinerea. The sequence continues at coordinate 228,395 of VZTI01003579.1, forward strand.
ATGCCAAGAATAAAGTAACAGCTTAAAATGAACAGTTGAAATTAACAGGTGTTACAGCATATGCTAGATTTTACTGCCAAGTATTTCACACCTTCATTAAAACCTTTCATGTCAAATTTAAGGCAATGTTAAAATAAAGACAAAAAAGCATAGCTTAGAAATGAATAGCTAATTGTTAAGTTTCACATTCGGGATGTATGGTGGCAGAGAAACTCTCAGTTCACTTTGTGTAGGAATGTATTTTAACTGGGAAGATGCTCAACCCGATTTTAATTCAAGTGACTTTGTGTTTAACCTTTAGAAAGTAATGTAACCTACAAAGCGTTTCAGTAGGGGAGATAATGGGACAACAATGCATTCCTGTTTCATGTTTCATGTTTCATGGGGGTATGAAAAAGGCAAAACCGATCAAGAACAGTGAGATGCACAGACTGAATCCTGAAACACCTGGAAACTTGTATCCCAGAAATCTGGCACTGCTTTTGCTAATATCAGCCACAGGTTCTCCACTGAATTTGCAAGGTTTCAGGACTTGTCAGGATAATGTTTTGTTAAGTTATCACAGTAAACGCATCTTTTTCTTCTGACCAAGTGGCTGTGTCTAATTTGCTTTGGTTTGTTTTCATTACTGTATGGTAGAATCATATTTTCGTAATGTGAAAAACAAGCAGTTTTTCTGTGCAGAACAAGGTATTTCTGACTCTAATAATGTAGTATAGAGGACTGCAGAGCCATGATGATAGTAGAGACTTTGAGTAGTGGATAATATGTACAAGAGTAATTGCATAGGGTTTGGCACTAGAAATCCCACTTCCATGAACAGCCCACCAACTGTCCACTAAAGAAATGCAGACCTGGAGGAGGCCCATGTTGGTCTTAGGAGTAAAAAAGAAAAAAGAAAAATACTACCTAGCTTACAGAAAAGCCACCATAAACAATAAATTTGGTTGTAACATGGAATTACAGAAGAAATGAAGAAAAAGCAAAGTGTACAAGAGTTTTAGCACATGTAAAAATAACAGCAAGTGGATCTTGGTTACAGAGATAAAAACCAAGCAGGGAATGGAAGGGGGATCATAACCCCACGAAAATTGGTAGAATATAAGAAGAGTGTGCATAACAATATTAACTTCATTATTACTATTGAGACTTTTTCATCATGAAAGTATTATTTCTTTTTATATAATAATTAGATCTGAGTTAAGAGTAATTCTTAGATGAAGCCATTAAGATTTCATTCACACAATGAATAATTACTTGGCTTTTTGAATAAGGAGTGTTTCCTCTTTGCCCACAGAAACCATTTTGGTCCTAACAAGCTCCAAGCAGGAACACAGCATCAGCTCACTGACACTTGTTTTGTTCCCGTATCCATGGCAAGATCTATTTGAAAATTCCACATGAGTTTTGTTCCTGGGGAGATCATCACCAATGATTTTTTAAGGAAGCACTCTCTATACAATAATATTCACCCACAAGTTTTTATTTGTTTTGGGGGTTTTGTTTGTTTTCAGAAAACCAAGCTGTTAAAAATATCTAAATTAGTGGGCAGTGCATGCCTATGCTATTTATGTCCTTTTATCTGCAGCTTGGAATCGCAGTTAAAACATGTTACAGACAGATTCCCTGTGTCACTGAGCCTGGAGTTGTTTTTATCCTGATATTATTATTCTGAGAGGGAAATGTAAACTTTATGCTGTATTATACAAACATAGCTTTTCTTTTTATTTTTCTACTGAAAAATCTGTAGTAGGGAATATTATTGTTTATTTGCAGTCCAATAACATGTAGAAGATCAAAGTTGAATTGATGGAGGTGGTGTATGAATATATAATAAAAACATGGCCACCAAAAGATTATAATCTTAATTCAGGTAAAGAGACAGGATTTGGCTTCTCAATACAAATGCCACAGGCACATCATAGAAGTGAGAATCCCATGAGTGTGGGAGCATCCATCACCAGTGCATGCTGATCGCTTAACCAGTCCAAATATTTTAGAATTTCAGGACTACAGTATTCTTTAACATTGTGAGGTAATAAATAAATATTTGAAGTATGATTTCCTTGTCAGAAGGGTTTAAAGGAAATATTTGAATTTAGCACATAACTAAAGAAAATGGCATCATTCATTGTACTAATTGCTTTCTGGTGTATGCAGCTATGCCAAAAGACAATTCAGGAATACAAAACCAGGCATCTTCCAGAAAATAGTTAATTCAGGGAGTTTTTATTCCCACTCTGGAAGTTACTCTAGAACTCAATTCTTCTGGTAGCTTTATGAATGCATTATGATAATGCAATTCTAAAATATTTATTTTAGCTAATAGCTATTTCCTTTAGGTGAACACAAATGCTGCTGAAGAGTGCTGTAAAGAAGAGACTGGGAATGCAACCAGAAAAAAGTATCTTAATCTTTTTGGATTTTGAAAGAAAGCAGAGCAATTTTTCTTTTCAGATGGATGTTTTTAAAATACATTGTCCTTAGCCAATGATGAGATGTGAGGGGAATGCTTAGATATGTAGTCAAGCGTGAATACCTATCTCTACTGCTAATAGAGTAGCTTATTATTTTTTAACTTTTGATGAAATCATAACATTATAAGTTTTGAAAGGTGATTGAGCAAACTTTACTCATCTTTCTCTTTGACTGGTCTTTTAAAATAAGCATATGCTGTGACACAGTCTTCATGTTCTGGGGAGGGGTTTGTCCTCCTTTCCCTACCATTCCCTGATTTCCCTAAGCTGTTGAACTGGACAGCAGTTTCAGCTGATGGAGAAAATTGGCATCTGAATAAAATACAATAACATTACAGATACAGAGCTAGAGCTTTCTTGCGTTAGTGCATTGCTGGGTGCACTCTTTTTCTTGAAAACTATCCTTTTCTGAGGTTGGAAATGCTTTTCATTTAATTTTTTCTATTTTCAATGAAGAGGTAAACAAAAAGGAGTGATTTTCCCAGCCATTGCTTTTCATCATCTCCACTGCTTTTCTTCTCTTTTCATTCCACTTTTTCAACTTGGAAATTAAAAAAAAAATAGAAAAAAAATGAAATAACAAAAAAATGATAACAATTATTAAAAATAAAAAATGTATATATATTTAAACATATAGAATATTTTACGTCTTTTTGATTCCCATGTTTTTCCCCAGAGGCTTTTAGAAATCACATAGTGGTCTACTTAGTCTCCAAGTAGTCTGCTTTTCTGTGACATTAAATAAAAAATTAATTAGAAAGATTTGGTTCAAAGTATCACTGATAATACAGATTTTTAAAATTTTCATTCAGTGCCCTAAATCTTCAACCACTGACTGAGAGTACTTGTTACATTATGCTTGCATAGTAACCTAAATAAGTCAAATTATTTGTCTCTGCCTACTTGATACCAGTTAAGGCATGATCAGCCACCACGTCACATCAACAACCCAATAAATACTTGTATAACTTGTGCAGGAGCACAGCCACAGTGCCAGACACGTCCATCCATAGAGAGGGCTCTTGATAGTCAGTTTTAAAAGTGTTTATACCTTTGGATATTTGAATTATCATTGCTGATTTATCACATGTGACTAAACAATAAGCTTAGTTTCATCATTGTACCTATATCTTTTTTATTGTCAGCACTAAATTTCCAGTGAAATTATTAGTGAAGGAAACATTCTCATCTCCATGTTCTCCTGTTGGCTTTTTCAAGAAAAAATATCAAAGCTGCAGAGACAGACAACCCTGACAAGTTTGATAGACTTCAAAATGGGAGCCTGCATGGATGAAGATATAAAAATACAGACTGGAGCCTTCTGCTAAAATCTGAACAGTCTGGTTTCTTACTCTTTTAAACAGAACTTGGACAGAAGAGCTGACCACAATAAAACAGAACTTCAGTGCTTTACTGTCAATCTAAATTCATCATATGGAACCTATCATTCAAATCATATTCCTGAGAGCAACTCAACCAGAGCAGAAGGATTACACATTTTCTAACAAACTCTATTGAGTATAATTCTGCATTTTAATTATATTTTTAAATTATTTTGAATGTGACTTCTTAAAAACAAAACAAAGCAGAAAAAAAAAAAGGAGAGAAAAAGAAAGAAAGATCCTTATAAAATCTAAAAAAAATCAAATACATGTGTTCTAGCAGCATGGTTTGACTTGTAATAATCCTGGACAATCACAAAATATTTTTCCCTCTGAATGGAAAGCACATAGAACAAGCATCCTCCGTGTTACAAAAATGAGTCACAGGCTACTCACAGCTGGATAGCTTGATGCTGCCAATTTTTTTAGGATAATTAGATTCTAGTTAGATATGGAAACATCACAATTTTTTAACCCAACTTTTGTGTATAAATTATATAATTTCCAAAATATCAGCATTTTCTATTTTGAATTAGGATGAGTAACCTGTGTTTAGCACAGCAGGTAGACCTTGTGCTGTCATGAGACAAAATATGCTTAGTTCAGAAAGAAGTTTTCGCCATAAGGGCCCCAAAGAGCACTGGTAGTTCTGAAAGGACCAAGCAGCACTTCACAGCCCAGTGATTTCAGCTTGGTCCTTTTGAGATGCCTGAAAAGATTTTTCTTTTTTTCAGAGTGACTCTTAAATCAGCTCAGTGAACTTTCTGAATGGTTCCTGAGTTCCCGTAGGCTGGGGGTCCATGAAAAGAGGTTCACACGCGCAGCTGCTAATTTACTCAAGTGAAGATCCCAGAAAGGGAGCCCCTGTTGTGCTGGGTCTGACTGTGCTTGTGTTAGTTTTCCTCATGGTAGCTTTTATGTGAGTATGGGAGTATGGTTTGTGCTGAAAACAGTTTTCATAACACAGTTTTAATTATTGTTGTTTAATACGATGTTTTATATTATATTGATATTTTATTACTGAGCAGTGTTTATGCAGTGTCAAGCTCTTTTACGCTCTTCAAATTACTCCACCAGGAGGAGGTTGGGGGAGCACAAATAAGCGGGAGAGGACACAGCCTGAGTCCAACTGACCCAGCTGATATCCCAGACCATATGGCATCATGGTCAGCATACAGAGCTCAGAGAAGAAGGAAAGAAAGGGGACAGTAGGAGTGATGGTGTCTGTCTTCCCAAGTCACCATTACATGAAATGAAGTCAGCTTTTCTAAGGATGGCTGAACACCTGCCTGCCCATGGGAAGAGGTGAATTGATTCCTTGATTCGTTTTTCTTGCATGTGTGGCTTTTGATTTGCCTATTAAATCATCTTCATCTCAACCCATGTGTTCTTTCACTTTTTCTCACTTTTGCTCTTCTGATTCTCTCCCCCATTCCACCAGCAGGATGTGAGAAGGTGGCTGTGTGGGGCTTAACCACAACACCTGCTAAGTGACAGAGGGATCCCAAAAATCCCAGAATTGTGATATATTTGGTTGGTCCCATTTTTAATACATAGTAAAGGAAAATAGTCAACCGTCCATGAAAAGTGGATATCTGTCTTAGTATTCAAACTGCAGCCTGGGGAGTTTTTTGCATCCAGAAAGGGCCATTTATGCAATTTGTAGAAATTTAGAGGGAAATAAATTATTTGCACTTCCCATATTTATATTCCATAAAGCCTCTCTTCCATTATTGTAGGCTTGCTGTGCTAAATCCTTGTCCAGCCTGTAAAAGGAGGTTGCTGGTCCCATGCAGCACAGACAGCTCAGTCCCAGCTGCTCTCCAATGTGGGTGCAGAGCTCACACTGAGCCATGTGCCATGCGCACTGCCAGCTGGAATTTCCCTGGACTTCCAGAGGCGAACAGACCACTGCAAAAATCCATTACTCCCTCTAAGCAACTTATGAAGACCACTTACCATGAATGCTGAGGCCTCACAGCCCTAAAATACACATATGCTTTTCCATTCTCTGACTTTTTGGGAAATAACTAACTCAGTTCAAGTGGAAAGGTCACATGCTGGCTACCTGCAAACTTTGCTTTTTAAAAATGTGTTAATATCGGTCCAATGTGTTAATGTAAACACATGTGTTCCTGTTGCTAATTTGTCCTCTCAAGGACTGAGATGATGACAAAGGAAGCAATCCTGGAAGGACTAGCATCCCTGTACAGAGGCAGCTGATTCCAAATCCCCATGTGTTGCTATAAGCAATTGAGATGGCAGTTCATGTGCCTGGAATCCTTTACAGCTCCTGCCTGCAGAAGCACATCTTGACCAGAAATAGCCCAGTGAGTATGGAAAGAAATTAGTTCATCTTCCCATCTTGTAGTTTAAGCTTTGTCTTGGGGCTCATTGCAATTTCTCTGCTGTAGATTACATGGCTGGGTACCTTTGGGATCCCATCCCAATTTAAAAAGGCCAAGGGAGAAGCACATAAAAAATGAACTCTTCCTGGCATCTGATTCAACACATTGTTTAGTCACATGGTTCTCCATTTCTCTCCAACACAGAGCCAGAGAAATATACACTTCAGTAGAGTCTGTGAATATTTTTGCCATTGGCTGGAATTTTTCCTGTTTCATCCAATGAAGAACTGATGGATGGTTTTGCCTATCCACCAGCTCCATCAGAAAACGCCTTAGAAATATACTCACTTATATAACTGTACTCTGATTTTATTTTATTTTATTCTCTTTCTGGTTTGCATGCATGACACGTCAGCACTGCCTTTTATGTCTACTGATCACATCATTAATGTCCACTGATTGCGATTTTCACAGTGAAATACTTCAGTGAAAGATCCCACTGTGGACATGGAAGGCCTTGAGCTGTAGATCATCACCCATGTGGGATGTCAGATGTGGGAAATTTCACAGATGTTGCATGCATACATATGTACATGTGTATCTGTGTATGTAAATCATATTTGCACATGTTCAATGTTCAGTTTTGGTTACTGCTGCAGACAGGATAGCGGACTATAAAAGCTTATATTGGATTGGTTTGACTGAATAAAACATTTTTTATTCATTTGTAGACAACCTCCCACCCCCCCCAGCCCCCCAAAAAATATCAAATTACTGCTTTTTAACTCTTGTTTTTAACTTATTTTACTTATGCACTGCCAATTTGTGCTGCTGGCTCTTCTGCAAAGGACAAAGTAGTGCCTTCTATGAGGAAGACATCGTGGTAGAAAGAGTTTCAGCACTGAAGAATTCTTCACAGATGAATCTAAGTTGTGTAGTTTTCGATTGCCTTTCCAAAAAATGGAAGATGAAGAAAAGAAATGTTATTATACCTTACATCTCTTAGACAAGAGAAAAGCAGAGAGGTGTTTTGTTTTGTTTTGTTTTTTCCTGTTTCTCCAGCAGCTTCTATGTATAAATTATACATTTTCTTAAATATCTGCATTTCCTATTTCAGGTTTGAGCTGATAACCTGTGTTTTTGCGCAGTAGGAAAACCTCATGCTGTCACAAGTGACAGTGACACAGCCTCACATTTCACTTCCCTTCATCCCAAGGAGCCCTTTGCTATTATGCCAGTAGAGATAATGCAGAGCTTTGAATTGAAACACCACAGACACCAGCGATGCCTGACAACCTCTCTGGCCCATGAACTGCCACCCTAAAATGGGGCCTGCTCAGCTGCACCAGCCCACATTGAGAGAAGATAATCAATTCTGCAGAGGACAGTGTCAAGCTGTAACACCTTCCCCAGCTAAGGACCTGAAGGAGACTTGTGCTTCTCCTCTGAAAAGATAGAAATTCATCAAGATTGCAAAACTTGCATATATATGCAACATAAATACCCTTAGAAACCAAAATAAATATCCTAACAAATTTGTGTTCAGGGTGGCATGTGTTCTGGGAATTGTTTGCATTTTGGAGTACAGAAGCTTAGGGGCAAAGGTGCTGCCATGAATTTCTCTTTGCAGAGCTCAGAATGGCTGCACATTCCATGGGAATGAGGATGCAGAAATGTGGCCACTAAATCTTACAGCAAAGGATCAGTATTAAAATCTTTTAAATCTTTTATGAAAAGTGCAGAAGACAAGGAGATAACCTATTTGTTATGTAAAGTGTTCAAGGAGACTTTCATTTTAGCAGTATCCATTATTCCCTTCTTTTAGCTGCAGAGCATTTTTATGGGGAAAATTCCCTGGTTGATAGTGTCTTTTTATACAGTATTAAGATGATATTAACTCTCCCTTTGGGAGAGAATAATAAAGTAAAAAGCAGCTGAGATGGCTGGAGCTGTACTTGTCTCTTTTATTGGAATCTGGGCCTGCTCCCTTGAAAATAAAACAGGACAAGCACATATGCAAAAAGAGTAGGGAAAATAGCCAAAAAAAACCTAAAAAGCTTCGTTTTGTACTGTTGACTCTGATTTGTAACCTTGCTGCTGGAGAAAGACCAGCACAGTACAAAGTCTTATCAGCCACTCCAAGAACCCGGCAGGCTTGAACTGGTGTGTTGGGGTGTCCTGGCAAACCTGCCAGCCTAGGGCTCGGAGGGACGGAGCTGCGCCTGGGAAACCCCCTCGGTTAATGTTCCCTCTATACAAATGTGTATTGGTTTCTCCCTTCTCCCCCCCGCGGTGCCAAGGGTTTTGGTTTGGCCCTGGGTTCCTTCCCTTCCCATTGGCTGTTGCTGTAAGCCCCGCCCCCGTGCCCGGGACCCTGGGGCATGCCAGGAGCTCCCTGGTCAGACGGCTGCAGGGGACGGGGGAATAAACTCCTCTGGCCACCTCCAGTGTCTCCGTTCTCGCCTTCCTTTGTTCTCGGGGTCCAGGGGGGTCCAACCCGGACCTCCCGTGGATGTAGCTGCATCACCTACAGAGTTCCGCAGCCAGATAAGGGAAATTACAGACAGCTTGGCCGGCTTTTAAAGTGTGGTCTAAAATCTGCTGCTTTTCTGTGCTAGCTCAGAATCTCACCCCCGAGCTAGCCAGCCACAGCAGCCAGACAAAGACACACTGGTGTCAAGCTGTTTAAGACATTGCTATTAGCCGCCTTTCTGGTCAGAGGGTTAACAACAATAAAAACAACAACAAAAAAATGAACAGGAAAATTATGAAAAGATAAAAATAAATTAATAAATAAATAAAGAGGTTTGGCCATGCTAAGCCAGATTCTAATTAAACAGAAAAAGGTGGAAAGGGAGAGTTAAATAGAAGGAAGGACAAGGTTGAGAGCTACACGGAGGGCACAAGGCTCACACTGTAACCAGCCTTCAGGACCAAAGCTGGTGCCAGAAATGCTGCTGTTGCACTCTTCCTCTGTATCTCTTTTGTCCACTCTGCTTCTCTTCTTCTCTGATTTCTCAGAATCAGAAGCACAGAAATATAAAAGCATCACCACAAAATCCTAAAATATGGTAAGCCTGGCAGCTGAAATGAAAACTGTTTTTCCTTTCTGTTTTATTGTCTTCCCAGCAGTACTGTCAAACTATCCCTGCCAAGCAACTGGCATAATATCCCATCTTCATGTCTTTTTATTCATCTGTTATAGCTGGTTTTTTACATGCCACTGTTGCTCCATTGCTTCCTCATCTTTGTTGTTCTAATTTACCAGAAAATTGGAATCATTATCCAGGCTATCAGTAGGTCTCCTTGTTTGGACTGATTTTGCTATTTACATGTAACTTTTATTTACTTTTGGAAACAATATTTCATAACATGTTTTGTTGATCTTTTGCTGTCTTGAATGATGGAGACCATACACTTCTTTGCTGCAGCCTGAGTGAAATAAAAAATTCCAGTATGCTGCCCATGCAGTCCTGGTACAGTGCATCTAAGATCAGCTTCCCAGATGAGAAAAACTGGACTCTTGCAGTGGTATGGGGAGAAACTTACAGACCGATTCACATTTATTTCATCTACAAGAAGCCCTCAAACAAAATAAGATCGCTGCACTTGATCCTCACCTATACAAATTGTGCAAGGTCTACCAGGATCTCTCTGTAAGCCATTTCGGTTGATCTCTCTGTTTGTTCATTCACATCCTGAGCATATCAAGCATGCAGGAATGGAGGAGGCAGAACATCCTGGGATGGCAGCTGAGCACAGCCTGAGGTCTTTGTGAATCTCAGTCCCTCTCTGACAGGCAAATGTCACATGATTGCATTTGAGAACAGGAAGTTATTTTACATTCAACACCAGAAGAGCGTTCCTCCACGTTACAGCAATTCAGTTTTTTCGACTTATTGTCCATTTCTTCATTATTATCCCCTCCTATTCTTCCCTTACTCCTGCCACAACCCATTTGTGTCCAATCCCTAAGGAAGAAAAATAATTCTCTTCTAAATTTGCATCAGGGTAGTAGTCTTGCTGAAGAAGCGACACCACATGACGTGAGTGCAAGTCTAAGACATTGTTGCAGTGTCCCTTTCCCCCCGTACTTAGTTTAGCCCCACTCAAGACATTGCCAATCAGTTTGTTCTTTCCCCTCCCCTTTTAGGATTGCATATCCTCTATGTACACCATCCCTTTCTCCTCCCTTTTCCAGAAAGTTCTTTTCCCCTTGATGCCTCATTAGCCCCTTTGAATTTCTCCCCTCCCCGTGTTTCCTCTCATTGGATGGCTGTATATAACTGTCCTGGGTTGAAGTGTATTCTGTTACCATCCTCGTGAGTTGTTGAAATCACGTGGGGCAGTGTTTCCTGGCCTCCTCCCTCTGGACTATCTTCTGTTAATGGCCCATCAATGCCTTGCCGCATGACTCAGAGATAACTCCCCCCGGACTATCTTCTGCTAATGAGCCCGTCAACACCTGGCCTCATGACTCATCATCCCATTGTGAGATGCTCCACCCAGAAGGAGGAACCAAGCATTCCATCCTGGATATAAGCTGAGATTCCAAACACCACAGACACCCTTTCCACTGGATTTCCCAGAGGACAGGAGCTACACAGCCACCACTGGACCTTCTGAGGAAGAGCAGACCCTTCGACTGGACCACCCCCTCAACAGAACCACATCCACCACTTCAGGAGGACTGCAGCCACCGTCTTATTGGACTGCTACCGCCACCCTGATGAACAGGGTGTCGGGTTGTATCCTGACTGTCAGTTTAACCCACTGTTTTCTGCCTTTACTTTTTTTTTTTTATTATTTCTCTATTAAATTGTTATTCTGACTTGGTGCCTCCCACTGGTTTGTTTTCAAACTAGAACAATAACCCTGCCTATGACCCCTCCCTCCTCTTCTCCTATTGGCCCTGAGGTTGTTCCCACCCCTTGTTCCACCCTCCATTAAAAATCCTGTGCCACATCTCACTCAGCGTCTTTGGTCCCTGGAGCCCCTGAGGATAACAGACTGACTTGGATACCACCAAGTCTCCTCCAAAGTCCCCTCCTTGCCTCTTGCCTCTGCTTGCGGACGACCTTGCACTCGTGAGCCTTGCCCCTCATACTGGGACCTGTTCCATCGAGGTCCTAGGATGGCTACTGACCCGACGCTGTGAGCCACCAGGCAGCTCCGGCAGCATCAAGACATGGCAGTAAGATCTGACCCCAGTTTCAGATTAGTCAGAGAAAAGTAGAGCGATAAAGCAAAGCACTGGCAGTGTCCTTTGCATCAGCCTTGAGGGTGGCTGGGGTAGCTGCCTGCTCCCCCTTGTGCTAGGCACTGACTTCCCTGTCCCTATGACAAATAGCATCACTTAACATAGTGACTGAGAGAATGAGAGGTGGACCAGTGTCTACAAAAAGGGATTACAGTGGGGTCTATCTCTTCTGGTTCATGTCACTCTTTAGCAGAGCTAAGTTTGATTTCTATCCTTGGAGAATATGTTTCTGAGGGAACGAAAGAGTGGAGGACAGACACAAAACCCATAAGGCTCTAGACCCTGTACTGTACAGTGCTAAGAAACTCTACAATGTCAGAATAAACAGACAAAAACCCAACAACAAGCCTTACAGAACCAGTTTTATACACTGGACACATAAGTCACAGAGAGGAGCTTTGACACTGTTGTGCACAGCATCACTCAGTGAGTTCCACATTAGGTCAATATATGGGATTTATGCACTGTTCCACTGAGATGCCACTGTCTACTGACTTTGGAGGTAGGCTTAGGCAGCTCAAATGCTTTCTTGGGAGCTACTTAGCTGATTTTTTTATGGAAGTTACTGTCTAATGGATAGAACAGTTCTCATCTTCTTCTAAACTGATCTTCAAAGACCCCCCCAATTAGTCTCCACCATTCTCAGCGACTTGATGACCTCCACATAGTAAATATTTTCTGTGAAAACGCAATCCCACTATACTAAAACACAAGCCTGTCAGAAGATTCAGATGGTTGTGTATTTCTTCCTTTACCTCTGTTATGGAAAAAAGCAAATTCTATTTCAGGCATTATGGTTAGAAAAATTCATTTCTAAATTTGTGCCAGCCTGTGAATAATTGTTTCAGTTTTCCAGTCAAATGCTTCAGTGTTGAATCATTTTCCTAAAGTTGGAGCAACAGTCTTCTATTTAATCACTTTGTAATGTGCTATACTATTTAGGTACTTCTTATAAGTAAGACTTGTAATATCTTTACCTTTTTCCTTTTCTCTTGTTCAAAAGAGAGTAATTGTGATTCAAAATGTCATGTAAAAATAGTCTGGTTTTCTTAGGACATTTAGCAGGTTTTTTTTTTTCTTTCACAGACCTACGTGGCAATAAAACAAGAGGAATTAAGTGAAAGCAGGAAAGCAGTTCCAGCACTGGGTCTGGATCATGTGGTACATTTTGTGTTACTACAAAGGACCAGTATAAAACTGAGCATGGCATGACTTTGCCCCAGTATCTACCTTAGAGGATAGCGGGAGTCAGTAAACAGGAATGGGTCAAATCCATTTATATACTCCTAGGGGTAGAAAGGAAGCTAAACAGAAATGCTAATCATGTAGCAACTTTTTAATAATTTTTGGTTTACCTTGGTTGTCAGACTGAAAATCAGTTGCAGTTGCACAAAGGAAGAAGTCAAACATGAAGGAGTCACAAGAGGAAGGAGCAGTCAACAGAGGGAGGGAAAGCCTACATGAGACCCTCAGAACATACAATCTATGACTGTTCCTCTCTCATTTCTGTCTTAGGGCTGCATTTTTGGGCTGGCTAAATCCTGTCATTTCTGTTTCTAGAACAACACAGTAGAGAAACTCATCTTTCAGTGGGTGCTTTAAGTTTCTATGGGATTTTTGACACAAATCTAGAAACCACGTTTTATGTAAAAAAGAAAAAACAAAAGCTAGCATCATGACTTTTTTCACTGCATATTTCAATATTTATCTTTTTATTCTTCTTTATTTGGCATCATTATTTGAACAGATTAAAGGGGTTTGTTCAGGAAAGGTTCATACACTCAGACTCCTTACTTAGAGTGATTCAGAAAGCTTTCTTAACAAATCTTCAGCTTTGGGACTTTCACATGCTTCGAGAACCTTTCTTCAATCTGTGCAGGTTTGCTGAACTGAAATTACTTGCTGAGGGCCATGATCCAATTCCTGTTGAAGTCAATGGAAGTCATTCCAATTATTTCAGAGGAGCAGGATCCAGTCCATAAGTCACTGACTGCTTGAAGTTGTTCTGCAAATGCTGAATCTCTCTTAACGTAAAAAGCACATTCAGTAGCGAGGAACAGGCTGTAATGGGGCTGAGGGAGTACAGAGTGTATGTATACAGCACTTAATTAAACACATCATTCTATAGTGCCATAAAGCATTTCCCACGCTAAGTGTTGTTCACATCTCATAGGAGATTTAGGGTTTTGAAAACCCCCACAAAATGTCCCAGCTGTTCTATAGACTATATCTTATAGTATTTGTCACTGTGTGTAGGAAGGGTAATTAACCTAAAGAACATTGTATTTCACTGCCAAATGCTAAATGTCAGTATTATAAATTTCTTAATGTAAACAACACATTTAGAAGCAGTAGGAGAGATAGAGATATTCTTTGGAAAGGTATTTCACTGAGGGACTTGATGGCCCAGGTAACTGTCATAAGCTACCTTAAAGTCATCTTTTCTAATTCTGTAGTGTCTAATGAATCAGTAGGATCTCACTGTGAAGGGAGGTACTTGAGGACTTAATGTGGTAGATCTGACTGCACACAGAAGTAGTCCTCTCTTCTCCTAGTCACACAGTCACACACTATTATTCATGAAGAGCCTATTTCCTTGATGAAGGCTACATTCTTGAAATGGTTGAAACATGGAATTTCTGTCCAGTGAGACTTTTTTTTTTTTTTTTTAATGGATCACATTTTATAATGAAAAAAATAGTATTTTGTAGTCTTAATTAGTTTTCTACTTTTTTTTGTGTGGTGTTTGAGTTTTGGTTTTTTATTTGTTTGGGGTTTTTTGCTTTGTTTTTATCTATTTATTTGCTTATTTAAAAGAGAAACAGCCTTCCATGGTATTGCTCTCTAAAATCAACCTTTAACTTACACTTTTCAGCTATTCCCAGTCTCTCTCTTGTTCCAAAAATGTTAACTGATCTTTCACAGCTTGTGAAGGGTTTTGGCAAGTTAAATAGACTTGAGTATTTCAGAGTCAGGGAACACTCTGGCTATAGGAAATCCACACCTCAAACAGAGCTACTTCAGACTCCAGACATCACTAACGCAGAGGCAGAAGAGTAACTCAGGGACCTCCGCTCCAGCAAAAGCACTTGGGGCTTGAATGCTCCTGACTCTGCAAAAGCCTGAGGGGAATCCATTGACACAAATTTGGTGAACCTCTCCCAGACATGTGGATTCTGAAGGCTATTATTCAACAAAAGCTGAACTGGGTCTTTTAGACTGGGAAATCACTTATTTGAAAATGAAATTACTTGGAAATGCTTTTCACTGAGAAAATGTCCAGGCAACTCTGATGTTTACCCTGTCCTATTATGTGGTCTTTGCTAACTTCATAGGATTAAAGAACATAAACTACTGTGACCACCAAAAATGGCTTTTGACCTTAGACTGACCTTGCCTTTTTTCCCAGTATCAGACCTTATCAGAATTCAACAATGGGAGTGGTGATGGCTTTTCTGAACAGATCCTTCCTTCTAACTGAGCAATTGTGACTTCTTGTCCAGTATCTCAGAGTGCTTTACCTAGAGGGCAAAGAACTCTGGGCAGAAAAAGATACCAAGATGTGAGGGGAAGAATAAAGGAAGAAAGAAAGATAAGCATGGAAGAATAAGCAAGGTTCTGAAATAATTGGTCTGTCCATAATGGTAACAGCATCTATACAGGAGGAATTTCAACCTCATTTGGAAATCTCTGATGGAAAATTGGTATTCTTTTCCAAGTCTGATACTTCGATTAAATCCTCTGCTTTCTGATTTTGAACTCTTCAAGCCAAAAAAGAACAACAGAAAAACACCCACTATGATGGGGACTGACTATGGCCCACTGCACTCCATATATATTTTGCCAGTGACTCTTCCAGGAGAGGTTTTGGTCTTATGATTACTTGTTCTGCAAATTCTCATTTCTGTTGTTTCATGCAATTTTTGAGAAGCAGTCTTAAGCCACAAGTGATCACAATTTCCCTTCAACAGCATAACAGCACAAGCAATAATCCTTGGTTGGCAGTGATTTCTTTAAAAGGAGGGGACAGTCATAGGCTTGGGTCGGCATTTTGCATTTCTTTCTTTATTTTACTTCATTTATTAAAATTCTCACTGTAGTCAGGATTTTGAAAATGAGAATCCTGGTTACTGACAACACATTATTTCTGTGACTTTTTCATGGAAAAAATGCAGGTTTATTGTTTTGTATTTATTCATCTGGAGAAAAACCTTTTCTCAGCATCATGACAATTATTTATGAGTTGAAAATTACTAAGTAGTTCATCTCATTTTTCCAGCTGTCAGTTTTCTTCACTGTCTTTTTCTCCTTGCAGAAAGGGAAAGTGTCCAATATGGCTTCCAGTTTTTTCCTTAAGACCAAGTCTAGAAGAAATTACTAAAAATCCTTTATCCAAGTCTGAAAATTTCTGAACCTGTTGACACAAATTTATTTCATGAGTTTCTTGCTCCTATTACAGAATTTTCACATGAAAGATGCTCTAAAATAAATTTAATGTTGCTATTACTGTATGTATATAACTTGCAGCATTTTTAAATTATTTGTTAATGTTTTAAACAGATATTCCTGAAATTAGATGTTTTGATTACAGAGACAATAGAGTACACCATAAATAAAAGACAGAGCTTTCCAGATTTATTAATTGCAAAAAACTGACAAGCAAAACTTTACATTTAAAATGAATTTTAAAATATGGTACAAAAAATGAGTAATGAACTTCAACTCTCTCATTTAAATATTAGTTGAATATCTATGAAAAGGATCTTTAATTATGAATAATGCCTTCCAAATAAAATTTGTCCTCTGAGATCGAAGCAATTTATACACAATGATAAAACCTTTTGGTCCTACCTATAGTAGGACCTAAATTGCAAATATTCCAATTGGCAAAATTTCTTGCCTAAGTTCTCATTATTTACTTACTGATACTACAGGACCAAACATTTCCAATAAAGAAAAGCCTGATTTTTTTTTTTTGCAAAAGCCATTCTTTGTAAAAGACATCAGGAAAAATAAGGAAAAACCTAACTGATTCATGCTCCTCTGGGAAATTTGAGAATGAAAAGTATTCATCAGTATGAAAATACCCACATATTTGATGTTCACATGCATTTTTTGATGGTCCTATCAAAATATAGCTGCTGGTGTAGGAACACAAAAGTTTGTCTAGCCACAGAGTAGTAATCATCTTTTCTATAATTAATGACAGCTACCTTCAAAATTCCCTCCTTGCTGAAGAAAATGATAACACATTTTGGGACAGAATCAGTTCCTTTTTTAGTATCGTATCTATTATCTGGCATATCTATTTTACTGCATAAAAAATACCAATGGGATTGCACATTTCTGATCCCATTAATGATCAGTGGTTATCTCTGGAAATCACTCAGGAGTTTGTTCACAGAGGATTTATGTTTCATTTTCATGGTTTATGGGAAGACTTGGTTACCCACAGCATGCATCACAGACATTGCCGAAAGGCAGCATGCACCTACTGATATGGTATATTGTCCTCTATGGAAGTAAATAAGTAAGAGACTTTGAAAGGTATGCTGTAGAAATAATTTTATGTTCTCTAAACTTTTGATGAGACTTTGAGCCCATAATTGTAGTTCTGTATTTTTTTTTTTCTAAAATAATCCCTTATGAAATATGACAAAGGGGAATTTTTTTCTTCAAGTTAGACAAATTAGCTACTCCTAAGTACCATGTGTAACTTCACTCCTGTAAGGGAAACTTCTGGAAGTTTTCTTAGGCTTACGTTACTATAATAATCAACCAAAAGCAAAGAAAATAAGTATTAATACATTTTTGTCCTTAGAGTGACCATTTATCAAAGTGAGTTATCCCAGATACATATGTCACTGTGAAACACCTTCTCATTTTATTTCCCCCGTATGCTAAATTTTCTTTTCATCATAAGTAGACTTCATAATAACAAACTTATGCACCTACTTAAATGCTTTACAAGTGTGAGGACCTCTTCACTCCCCATTTAACCTGAAAGTAATTGAGGCAAAACTGAAATACTTAGAGAAAGAAAAGCTGTAATCAACAGGGTTCTTTGCTTTCACACTGTATAAATTTATGCTGAAACATGGGCAATGACATTTCATTCTTAGCTGTTGTCACACAATACTGCATAGCAGATCACATGCAGCAATTAAAAATGTTTTGAAACTGCAACTCCTACTCCATAAATCACCGCAGTCTTTTGTTACAGAACAACTGAGTCAACTTCCTGTTTGCACTTAAAACTATTCACAGCTTCAGCCGATGTCCTGCAGTGTCTTTTCCAAAGGTCACACCACAGTTTTCGATTCACACATTTGATTAAAAATATAAGAATCCCAGTGTCCTGGGAAATGATCTGCAGTAAAAATAGATCAAACGACATGCTGTTTCCAGAATAAACCAGGTTCCTGTCTCTTTTCCCCTTTCAGTTAGCATTGCAAAGAGAGGAGGTTATATGCATGTCTTCAGAAATCAAACTGCTAAACTAGGGAATTAAAAGTGAGATATTTGCTTTATTATTTTTATTTTTTTTAGAGCACAGCTTCTGTAACTGATAAAAATATGCTTGGTTTAAAATATGATTAAGGAAAACCAAGGGACAGAAAACTAAGAGTACTTGGATTTTATGAGGACCAAGACCTCCTTTCATTCTTCTTCAACTGCTGCAACACACTTTTGCACAATTGCCTTCAGACCACATTGCCATAACTTTCCTTACATTGACGAATGTCCTCCCTGAAGTCCTATTTGCATTTAATGAAGTTACTATGGAAGGGACTGTGCAGACCACACTGTCTTTCTTTGTCTCAAGTTCATGTCCCTCAGTATGTGTGGTGGGATAATTAAATGTCTATTCCTTTTATCAATAGTCGCAATACTTGGTGTCCAAGAACCAGAAATTTTGAAACAGCATTTTAAGCACATGGTGCAAAATTCTGGCCCAAGTGAATAGACTACAGGAAGAAATGCCATGGTGAAATAGATCTCTGTCAAATTACAGATGCCTTTGAGAATTCCTTTTCGTTTTCAATGTGTGCACTTCATTTTATGTCATTAGCTCAATCCATTTAATCTCATCTAATCTAAAGCAAGGTTATTATGTTGTCCAAAAGAGACATTCACACCAAACCAGATGATGAATTTTAAACTTGAGCCTTTTCCTGTACTTTCATCTTCTTCCTGCATTTTCCAGGGAGACATTAATTCAGAATCTTCTAAGGAGGAGTTCTCCAACTGGGAGAGTAAGCATGTGGGGTTAGAGTGTATTTTCACTGACCTGGGGAATGCTTCCTTGGAGCCTCTGCTCCCCAGAAGATTTGGATACAGAAGAATTGGAAAATCCTGACTAGACTTTACCCAGACCTTGTAGTTACACAAAGTAAAATACTGAATGTGGTGTTGAGACAATTTGTAACAGACTGGTGAGCATTTTGAGTGGGAATGGGCCAAGTTTTAAGAGCAGATCTAACACATGTTCTTTCAAATGTAAATTGGATTAAAAACTGTTCCATTTTACTTACTCTACTGTGAAATGACATTCTGGTTTATTAGCAATGCAGGTCCTGACTAAATTTTAGCATGATTTTTATCTTAAGAGTGACTCTTTGGGGAACTTTACATTTCTTTGATGATTTTCATTATAGCTTTAGCTATATTTAAACTGAATTTTCATGTACATAGAACATTGCATTCTTTTAAGCACCAAGATATCAGGACAGACTGAAATAGCTCTCTGTGAGCTCTTGCTGTGACTATAGCCTTGGAGCATTGGAAAAGAAAATAGATCCATGTACAGGTAAACATGGAGTGGCATAGATCTAGTCAACCCTGCTTTTGGAAACATATTAATGTCAATGTCTCCTTCCAGTGATAATTTGTCCCCTTCAGTTACACGTATCAGTCCTGCTATGGGATCTGTCAGCATGGAACTCCACAAAATCTCCTTCATTGGACCTCCTTTTATGTGGGTTGGAGCTGAAACACACATTTTCATAATGAATATTGTTGAGCTGATGGACGAGACATTAACACAATCATTTACATGGGTACTCAGGGAAGCAAATGTAGTGATTTACTCTAATGGTTCCATTACAGTGCTGAACATTGGCAAAGTATGCACTGTTCGTTTCAGAATCTTTGCCTCAGAAGAAAAATAACTCTGACTATTGATACTCTAGCCTAAATAACTGTTCTTAGAAGTTATTCTTCTCAAAAGTACTTTTTTCATTCCCATTAAATATATTTTCTTTGGTCAACATAAAATCTCAAATTGCAATATTGGAAAAAAGAAGCCTTGCAAGCCTCTACTTTTATATTCCCACAACTTAAAAATAGCCACAGCAATCTTTTTTGTCACTATATTTTCTGAAACTATACTGTATAACAACACTACATCGTTTTGATAGCTCACAATTGCAAGTATGCTTTCCTGATCCAATTTCAGCTTGATATTTCTGCAATAGATCATATCACAAAAGCGTTGTAGTCAGAGAAAAGACTTAGCATAATTCCTATATTTAGGGTTCTGTCAACAGATGTTGAAAATACAAAGAAACTATTTTGAAAATAGAAGTCATGGCAAAATGGACATTTGTCTATCAAGCCTGAAAATGTGTCTGGCTACCTGGCTTGCGAGCAATTGCATACATTACTGTCCTTGGACTGTAGCTGTAAATGCACCAGCATACAGAAAAGCTGCCCAGAGAAATAAATCAGTCTGCAAGTAACCTACTTCTTTCTTTCAAATTACCATTAATATCATTTTGCTTTTGCAAAATTAATGCACCTTAGCAGACAAAGATACGGTGAAACCAACTGTCTTGTCTGTGCTCCAGCTTTCAGTCATGTTATTGTCTTTTTCTGCATTACTTATGCATGTATATGTTTCTAAGGAAATTTGGAGCTCAGATGTACAGTACAGAAGACAGGGCAGATACAGATGAAGCAGCAGTAGCAAAGGAGCTTTCCTAATATTTTCTTTCTAAGATAAAGGGAAACTTCTGTGATTAAGAGAATGTCTCTGTCTCCCCAAGGAAAACTAAAGATAATGGGATTTTTTTTTCCTCTTTTTATATTTTCCTGAGAAAGAACAGAAAAATACTAAATCACATGGAGACCACCATCCCAGACCTTCATGTATTCAGTGGTTCTTTAATGAATAGTAGGTGGGTTTTCTGACGGATCTGGTTCCTTTTGTCCCAGTACTGCCACTGTGCATTCCTAGGGCACAGACTTGTTGTAGAAGGGTCAGGGCTCTGCCTCTGGGAAAGTCTCTTTTGTCAAGTAGAGCTCCATATTTGCCAGCACCTTCACTCTGAAGAGCCATCATAGAAACAAACATTTTCTGTCCCTGTTTCCCACTTTAATGCCACTGTAACGTTGAGCATGTTTCTGTTTTTTTCAACTCTGCCTGCTCACTTACTTGAAGTGCAAAAAACTATTTACATGAGCAGACCCCTGCCTGGGGTATAGGTCCAGCAGTGAGGGGTTACCTGCACTGTCACAGAGCTCTGTCTGTCTCCAAAGCTCACAGACCTGGAGCTGGAATTCATGGAGTTTTATGGGTTTTCAGCTCTACTGAAGAGTTCCAAAACTTCCAGAATGCTTTTTGTGAAACCAGGACTTGAGGGCAAAATACCTGGAACAAGCTCCCATGATGGGATTCAGCTGAGCTAGCATAGAGCAAGAATTCAGTTCAAGGTTAAGGACACCTAAATGAAGGTGCCTAGATGGACACCTGGGGCCTCACCTTCCCTTGTGCTTTATGGACAACTGCTCAATAGGTTTCAGCCTGCCAGACACTGGGGGAAAAGGTCAGTTGTATAAAATCAGACTTGTAGTGCTATTGGAGATGTTCTGTGGTGTCCAAAACATCCTTATTCCGCTGACAGATACAACATAGGACCTGCAGAATATCCTGTGCAGAATCAGCCTGCTGCAAGGTGGAATGTCCCAGTTCTGACTGCAACGGGCACTGCCACGCGAGCAATTGAATTCACACCTACTTTAGAGTGATGTTAACTTGCCTCCACGCTCCAGTGGCTGCACTGATTAGACTTCTGCTGACTATAATTGGTGCCTTGGACCCTTGTGTGTGATGGACACCTGTGTTTCAGTGTTGACCTATGTGTCTGCACAGAGATTCCTAAATTTACACATCTAAATTATGGGAGCTGATCCCATTGCTGTATCTAAACTAACCACTTGAAGCTCTCTTAAAAATAAGTCAGAGGAGAGAGATGCACTTCTAAAGTGAAATGCATCCTGTCTTAGAGTGATAATTCAGCACTTAGATGGGCCTGTTTATTTCCACTGACTTCTAGGGACCTTTGGGTAAATCCAGGGGTAGGCAGTTACATGGGGGCCATAAAAGGGAGGGATTCCATTCTCAAAACACAGATTTGTCATTTTGTGCCCTGTGGCTTTCCTCCTTTATCTTCAGGTGTTGCTGTGGAAAAGTAAGAATCTTCCGTGCCAAATCTTGAAGCCACTTATGAAGGACAAAACAGTTTGAAACTTCCAACCCCAAATGCCAGTTTTTCTTCTTTCTTTTTTTCCCCCTAAATGGGAGACTAACTTCCCATCATCTTATTTAGAGAAAACGTTGGTTCCATTCAGCATGTGAATAAATGGCTTTTTGTTAAACTAGGAGCTGCCTCTTGCATTTGGCTGAAAAACAGGGTTTTTTCCAATGACATGTAAAAGTCTCCACCCCTCTCTTTTGTGGCTATTCAGTTTTTCCCAGTGAGGAATGTGTCTCTCACTGAACTTAAATTCGGTTAATTGGTCTCTACATTAAAAATGTATATTATATGAATATTTGAGCACTCCAGGTTTTCAGTAGAAATTATGTATGTTTCTGGTTCTTCACTGAGACCAGACACAACAAAACACTCCAGAATGATGGCATGATTCTTAACCTCTTCAGAAACCACAGCATACTCTCGCAACAGAAGGAATTTTGACATACTTGACTTTCATGCACAGTAGAAAGGGTCACCTTTTGGCTTGCCCTGAAGGACAGCGCAGGGCCAAGCTCTATGTCCTCCCTTGCCTTACAGTTTTCTTGTTGTCCAGTTATGATCACAGAGTTATCTCCAGAGAGATTCAAAACCAAAGCTAGAACGTGGGCTTGCAAGACCTCTGCACTCAAAAAACAGTACAGATCTAGACTTATACTCTTATATCATTATTTCATTAATAAAACTAAAATAAGAATGCTTCTTTGTCTGCCTGCATGCATTTAGATTTATCACTCACTCTCTTACTTGCATTTCTGGAGTCCTGCCATCCACCCCTGAGGTCTTGGTTGCCTTTGCACCCATGTCACTGGTTATGAATTTGTTAACCTTAAGAAGTATCAGGGAGCTACTACATAGAAAATGCAGAGAGTGAGCACTGAATGGGAGAACAGTGCCTACAGCATGTGGGAACAGCTGTGCTGATCAGCAGATCACCAGAACTCACCTAGGATGTTCAATGACTCATAAATTTCATTTCCTTCCCTGGGCTATTCAGACTGTCAGCACCACGACCACTTCAGCATATTCCCTGCACACATAGATTTTCCTCCCGTGAAACCTCTCAGTGAATTAGATTATTTCAAAGCTCTTGCTGCTATCTCTGCAAGCACTGGTCTTGTGTTTGCCTTCAGAACCTTGTTGGGCTCATCCTTTATGTATCTTGTCATTTCTCCCTGTCAATGTGAGCACCACTGCAGCTGCAGGACAGAAGAGAGTGAAAGCTCGAAGGCTAAGTGACTAAGTGAGAATGAACACAAAAGGACACTTAACTCAACTTGACATCATAGGTGACATTTCTAATTTCCAAAAGCCTTTCAGCCCTTGCAAAATGCAGAATGACAAAGTTTCTCTGAAAGACTGGCAGACCCATCTGCGTTGCTATAAATGCTAACAAATTACATCTGTGATGAAGGTCAGAGAAAGGCTGGGTAATATTTGTCAAAGAGGAAGTAACTGAAATAAAATGGAAAGTTTTACTTCTACTGAGAACAAATTCTGGGGGTCATTATCTCACTGGATCCTCCATGCCAATCGTCTCCCTGATTCCAGAAGTCTTGCATTCAAGGCAATGTGAGTCTTATCTACTGAGGTTAGGACTGTCTCCTGGAAAATATGAGCTGTGGGTCTGTATCTGCTCAAGTTGAGGTGAGCCTCAAATGTGTTTTCTCATGTTTGAATAAAGTTACTCTCATCTGTGTAGAAAAGACAGACAGTGCGATGTTTAGGTTTGGTGTGATCTTTCTTGAAAAACTCAGTGGAACCTTCCCATCCTCAGTTCCTGACTAGCAATGGTTTTCAAATGTCAGATAAATATCTAGGTCTAATTTGGTTTATTTCTGAGTATATGCTGGTAACTGTGCCTAGGCTGCTGGGAGAAATTAATGTCCTAAAATGGAGGTGTTGCTAGGTTTTCAGCTGTTGAGGATAGGCAGACCTAGATTATACCTTATCTGGACATCTAAATCCATTGTGGTTGCCACAATAGATAGTTTCCCAGAAAGTAATGGAAAGATTTAGAGAATGCGAAATATGTGGAGGGAAGTTATATGGAGAATATTGCACCTTCTAAAGTTGTGTGAAGTCTAATTAAATATCAAAAGATATATTCTCCTATTTTTAAATTATGCTTTCCCCCAATACTTTCTCTATCTTGCCCAAATTAAAATCTTTTTATTTTTAAGCATTTTAGGGAAAACAAAATACAAATGCCTATATGAACATGAATTTTCACATCCTTTCAACATGAAAGGCTTATCTATAAAATGTGATCACTTTCACTCAGCGAGGCAGATAGATTGAATGTTTCTTCCACCTTCTTGGGATATGACGTCTAATTTTACTTGAAAGTATGTGTACTTACTCCACTCAGATAAGCTTATATTGATGTCTGTAATAAAGTACTGAAAAACTTGAATTGCTATCAGCTTTGCATTTCATTAGGAATGCTTTGTATGCCTCTGTTAAGTATTTGCCAGTTTGGATTATACCCAGACTGTTAGAGTCAATACCTCTGATATCTCAAAAATATAAATGACTGTTGTTCTTTATTAATAACGGGTCTCCAGGCACCACTTTTACATTTTATATAAGAGCTTTATGCTTCCAACAATATAATGCAATACAGAACAGTGTTGTGCCAGTGATTTAGTGCCTGCTTCCCCCTGACTGCAGCACTGGTGAGCTGCTCTGCAGATCTGCTGTCTGCAGGTGTGATTCAGAACTCCTTGTAAATACAAAGATTCTCATTGACTTCACCTTTTATAACAACATTTATAATTTTTATGACACATAAAGGCCCCAGCCAAGACAGTCACTAGTTATGCATCTCATCAGGAATTCTTTGTGCACTCCTAGTGATTGTTCTCAGTTGTTCTGGAGCCTGACAATACCACTAGAAAGAGGCATCTTTTCTCTAAACAATTTATGATGCCAGTTGGATGAGAAAGACAATCAGAGGCCCAAATTCTTCCCAGGATTGCCAGTTCTGGGTACAAAACTAGAACAGTCTGCATTTGAAGCCACAGTTACTCAGTGCCTGACATACATGGCACTCTCATGACTGTTACTCTCCTATTGTTCTTCATGGTAATGGCATTCTCCTCCTACCTCCATGTCCCCTGAGTTGGGTACTGCATAAATATGTGCAATATTGAAAATTTTTTTGGAATTTTTTTGCTTTGGGGCCAGGATCTAAGGTGGCAAGGGATGAATTCTGTTTCACTTACTAAACATGACAAGATTGTAAAACATCTGTCCCTGTCATGCCAGTAACACCAATTTTGTTTGTAAAGTGCTTTGGTAATAGTACCAGAAAGGTGGATGCTCTTATTTCTGAATGTAAAATTAAAAACATTATAGCAGTGATTCTGTAAATGGGCATGTCCAAAAAGCATGTCTAAGTACAGATGTGTACAGATGCTTGCAGATTACTTCACAGATCTCAGCTCTGGACACATACAGGAGTTACAGGTGAAACAGCTTAATCTGAATTAATGCAATGATTTTTTAAAAATGGGGAGAAAATCGTGATTTCAAGTAATTTTATAACTTAGCCAACTTCAAATATGACTTCTAGGTGATGACAGTGAATTTCTTTTCCATAGTGTCATCAATTTTTAAAGTATTACTTTAACTTAAACCTAAAATGTTTCCAGAACCTGTTTAGAATGAGAATGGGGAAAAAAAAAACAGATATAAAACTTCTCTTAATAATGACAGTTTTTCAACTAATGCTGTCTTAAAATTTTACAGCTCTGCATGAGAAACAAAGAATCTTTTACATCCGTGGCATTCAAATGAATGTTATTGCAGCCAGCAATATCAGAATTCCTAACAACAGAATAACAGTTGCTGAGTGCACATGAAATTTCAGCTGATAGATACACACTGAAAAACAGCAAAAGCTTCAGGCAAACCTAAACCCATCATTATTTATTTGAAAGATGTGCAATCAGATTTATTGGGCTGGTTAGAGTGATAGATAATCTAAGACTTGGCAAGGCAGCCCCAGATTTTCAAAGATTTAAGTGTGGATTTAACTCTTTGCAGCTGATAGGAGTCACACAGACTAAATTACATGCATTGCCCTAAAAATATAAGGAAACAGCCATTGAAGGAGAAGTGGTTCAGAGAATCCTGTACAAGATGATGTGTTGCTTGCATACTATTATAGTGAATTGCAGGCTCTGCACTAATTTCTAATGGGGGAAATTTATCACTGCAGAGAAGACCTGTCAAAGCAAAGATGAGGACTGACAGACTGTTTGACAGGCAGGAAAGAAGTGACCAACCAAAGCCTGTTCCACAAACGGAGGACAACATGGAAGAATAGCACAAGGATACTTGTGGGGAAATATGGGCATAAAGAAAGATGTCATTGAACAGGAATCACTTTAATGGTGTGGGGAAGGTGGGAGCAAATCACCTGGAATACACAGGAGAGTGTGTCCCACTGATCAGAGTGAGAATGTAAGGACCCCAATTTATATAATCCAGCAAAAAGATATGAGAGCTACAAAGCTGACAATTCTGAGGTTATGGAGCGGAGCTTCTTGTGCACTCCCTGCCTACTTGCTGGGGAAGCAGAGCAGGAAGAACAGCAAGCATCAATGCTGAGCAACCACTGCTCAGCAACAGCTGAAAAAACATTGGTTTACCAACACTGTTTTAGTCACAAAGCCAAAGCACAGCACTCTGTGGGCTTCTAGGAAGAAAATTAACTCCATCCCAAGCAGACCCAGTCTGGTACATTGCTACAGACAGTCCCTCTAGCTGCCTATTGCTAGACACACTGCTTCTCCTGAACAATCCTGAACAAGAAATTGCAGTTCCAAGCTGGTCTGACAGGACTGGCCTTTTTCTGCCATTGCCCATCACACCACACTGCACCCGTTCTGCACTCACTTTGGCTTGCGAGAAGTCAGTGGAGAGGTTTTGCTACTCAAAACTCAACCTGATGTGAGCTTTTTTGCAGTACTGGTCAAGACAGGAACCAGGAAAAAACAAGAATGAGGAGGAAAAGAAAGGAAAAAATTCAGCTTTAACATCCATTTGAAATGAGACAAAGAAAGCAAAAAGTCGTTCTGAGTCACAGGAAAAAATGGAGTAAAATAAGCCTTCCATTTAATTTGGACAATGTTAAGTTTCAGGTAAGAGGAAGAAAGTTAAAAGGACATATGAAAGACTTAGAAAAATATGTAAAAGACGTACTGTTTTGAAGAGAGAGCAGGACCAGAAGCTGGAAAATAAATTTGTGAGTCAGTATCAAAAATATGGCAACAGAATAGTGTGACCTGGTGAGATAACAAAAATGCAGAAGTGCAAAGAGAGTTATATATTCCTTTCCGTTTTTACAAATAAGGTTTCTAACTTGATATACTGCCTGCGAGAGTGCCACCTGCTGATCCACAGGTAGGTTGCAAAAATGACCTTCCCAGGCACGCTGCCCTTAGAGCTAGAAAAGAGATACTTCAGTTGCTCAACCCTCTGCTGCTTTCATGAGACCAATGCACTATTATAGGTATTTTACTGAGAAAATAAAAATCATTAGAAATCACAGGGGAAAAGGCTGGAACAAACATATTCAACATTTGAATAAAATACAAGCAAATCTTTAGCAAACTTTGCACAGAAGGAATGCATGCAAAATCCTATTTGTGTTATGAGCATGGAAAGATTCTTTACATAAAAAGGAGAGTTTGGGGGAGTATTTACATGGGTTTTTAACATTCTAGTTAAATCTCCTCTCTCTGGAGTATATAAAATGTTAGGTAGTAAGCAGTAAAGGTAGATTCAGTGAGGCTCGTACTTTGTCTTCAGAGCTCTTTCTAAATTTACTTTATTGTTGTTCAGTTTGTCTTCTAACCTTTATAACTAAAATTCGCTGGCACTTCCCCCTCTTACTGCCTGAAAAAAAAAAAAACAAAACTCACTGCCAAAACAATTAACGTTGTTGTTTTCATCTTATCCAAAGATGGAGATGAAAATCTGAATTTGAATTGGTGCCAATGATTTCTTCATTATCATGAGGTGAGGTCCCTGTGTTGATCAATCTGGTGTTTATGTGACCTAGAGGACTTGTTTTGTGCAAGAAAGGAAATGCTTCATGCAGAAAACTGAAACAGAATTAACATATTGAGAATCTCCAGAAATGGTGTTAGAGGAAAGTTCTCATAAGAGTTATATAAGTGAAAATCCTGTTCAACTCCACTGTCTTGGTAGTGACTCCACGTTTTCACCAAGCTTAGGTTAAGGTTGGACCAAATTCATAAAATACCACCCTAAACAAAATGCACTCCAATTTAAGCTCTCCCCTGCTGCAGGAACACCAGCTCTGAGCATGGACAAGCTGTCCAGAAAGGGAGAGACAGAGGTCCCACATTAGCCCTTCTAACCAGAGGGTTTGGCAGCTCATTGGCAGCTCACGATGGTGCTTGTAAAAGAACAGAGATATGGAGAGATAAAGTGACTTGCCAAATATCATACACAAAGTCCTTACCAGAGCTGGCAACAGAGTCCACCTTTGCCTCCAGGGCTGAGCATGGCCTTAAATGTCAGACCACACTGCCCTTGCAAAGACACCTTTGGTATCCCAAAGCAGAACCTGAACCTGGGTTAGGAACGGCAACCACTTGAAAATAATCTCATAAACAACATTAATTGTCCACTTAATCAGTCACATTTGTATTCATTTAGATGTAAGTGAAGATTAAGTGTCTCCAGGGGGCAGGGAATAGCTGAAATAAACACAAAGTATTGTCTTCGGAGACACTAACCACAAGCAGTTGCTCATTAAAATCAGCTCTCTTGCAGAAGACTGGGATGTAGTAAATGAAGTACCTAGATCGAAAGAAGAATAGATTCTAGCAATTGCAGTCAGAATAGATTTTGCTCAGTACCTGGTAAAATAGCTGAAATACTAATTAAAGCTAGATAGAGTAACCAAATTGCACACATGAACAGCAGTTAGCAGGGATTAATACAGTTTGGAGAAAAGTAAGTCTTGCCCTACATATACTAGAATCCTTTTATTGCATTAACAAAAGAGTCAGTGAGGAAGAGCCAGTTAAAATAGTTTACTGGAACCTCCTGGAAGCCTTTGATACAGTCTCTTACAATAGGCTGTTAAAAAGACAAAAATTAACTCCACTGGGACTGGGATTTTGCTCTCAGCAGCTGGAATGTGCTGTATTTTTAGAAAATGGCAAGGCTGCCGAAAACCAACTCAATGGATCAACTTGACGTGGAAATAAGCTATCAATGAGAGACTCTAAGCTTCAAAGTTGGGTTCAATGCTGTTGAGTGATTATGTGAAAAAAAACACTGAAAGTCCTATCAGTAATAGATGCATTTAGGCATCTAGAGAAAACTTTGGGGAAAAGCTTGAGGGTCTCTAGTAATGATATAAAAATAGACATGTGTACTAAGCTTTTAGGTTTTAGATTAATTAAAACAACCAACAAAATGAACTACTTGACAGCAAGGATAACTTCATTTCCCAAAAATAAATGGAAGCTCAGGCAAAAATCAGATTCTGTTTCTGTTGTCCTTCACTGCTGACCTCTTCCATGAAAAAAAAATCCCTCATTCCTACTTATTTATGTTCCAGAATCCACCTTTCAGTGACAAAAAGAGACTGTAGGATCACAGTTTTACATTTGACTACTAGGTTGGCACACATCTTTAGATATTTATGCATAGAAGTTCAATACATGCAAATCTTTGAGTGCAGTGATACATGATCAGGACAACAAAATTATTCTTTACCTTTTTCAGTTGAATTTACAGCAAAGCATGGCTGGAAGACAACCTACAAACTTTAAGTAAAAGTGAAGGGATATCAACACTTTATCTGTAGAACCACATGTATGCCATCAAAGAAAATCTCTTTTTAACACCTCAGAAACACTGTTAGGGATTCTCATTTTTGCCTCTGAGATCTCGATTGTCTGCTTCACAACTTAGTGCTCACACATCTGAGTTATTGGAATGGACAGGTATACAGCTGTATAATTTCAGAGAGAAAATCCATAGTCTAAGCAAGTGATCTCAGTATTGATGGAAGTTTTCTGAGAAACTTTGCCAAGTAAAATCCTCTGTCATTCAAGTTAAGCTTTAATTCTGCAGTAAAGAACTGGACAAATCTGGAAATAAATATTAACTCTGTTTAAGAATGGTTAATCTAATTTCAAACACCCAGTTGCTATGACAGAAAAAAAGGCCAAAAAAATGAGGACAGTTTATCAGGAAGTTTTATACACAAGCTGCTGTTTGCCCCTTTTTTGTGTGCCTTCTGACATAGGTGCAAGTGAGTTAGGACTTAAATCTTATTGCTAATACATCTAAAAAGGCCTAAAGGTGAGACAGGAGCCATAACTCAGAAATGTCCATATAGATATACTCACAGTTGTTATAAATATACACACTGTTCTATTATTGATGAATACAAATGCACATGTTGCACATGTACATGTAGGGCAGCTGGGCACAGGCTTCTTGCAGTTGCAGATGCAGTTTACCATGCTGACAATGCAACCATATGGCCATATCTGTATGAAGTGCTCAAATGGATGGCCTATTTATTCCTGAAATTATGTGCACATCTTTCTAGAAATCAAGCCCTTGATCTTCGTCTCTATCATGAGAAACTAGTTTTTAAAGAAGAATGAGAACTGCTTCAAATGAATGAAAGGGAATTTCTATGCTGATAGTGGTACTGAATTATGGCCATGGCTAGCACTGTGTATTTTTCTTTTATTGCTGTTCAAGTCCTCAAAATGATAAGCCAAAAGAGCCCCTGAGAGCCATTCACAAGGATTTTATTCCTGTATTGTTATTGCACTGTCCCTCAATCCCAGCAGTCCAAAACTACCACCACCACCCCAAAGTCAATTAGATCTCATTGTGCATGTTCTCCATCAAGAGTGAAGTTCACATATTGTTCTCGTAGTAAGTGTTTAAAGATGAGTTCTCAAAATGTCTATTTGTATGAAACATACATTTCTAGTGCATAAAAGGTTATGTACCAAGGTTTGAACTATGCCCTACGACTCCTCATAGAGTCCTTCACTCACAATAGGTAAATGATTTCTTAGTAGTTGAATATTAACTTCCCACTTTGCATTCATGTTCAGTGACAGCTTTTATTTCCTGGCTGTAAAATTCATTCTTTTTGTCTTGTCAAAGAGACATCAGCAGTTCTAAAGCCAAAGTGGAGCCATCATTAACCCTTTGGAGAAGAGTTAGGAATTGATTAAGGTATTAAGTGAAGGCTTTGGAAATTATTTGTGGGCACTGGAAATCATTTAAACAGATGGGTCTGTCAAAAAAAGGGATTTGAAAACAAATAAAGTCTGACTTCTGAAATGGGGCTTGTTTTTGGAAGAAAGTACATATGGGTAATTTTTTTCCCCCAAGAATTAGAGCTAGGATATGAGAACTAGCAATTGCAAACCACCCTTACCTTCACTACTTTCTTATCTGCCTCCTCCTTCATGACACACATTCTGATAAACCACAGGAGAGCAAGGCTGCATATTGCAGCCATTTCATAAACAAAGAATAAATCATTGTTTAACTTATCCTATGTTTCAACTAAATTATTTGGCTTACTTTGTGCTTTTCACAGGAAAGGATGTCACCTATGATGTCTTATTCCAAGTTATCATCAATTCCAGGTAGCTAAGAACACAGGTTCATAAACAAGCATTTCCTGAGATGTTAAATCACTGAGTCAGGAAGAAGCAACAGTTACTGTATAAAGTTTATTTTCACAAAGCAAAGTTAAAACAAACGGTAACCAGATTAATGTCTGCATCTGTTCAGCATCGTAGCTAACATGAAAAGCTCTTTGATTTCGGTTTACATCAACTGCATAAATATATATACACATATATGTATAGTTTTTCACAAAACTATTGTCATGAAAAACATAGTTTAATTTCCCTGTGGAAAACACTCAAATAAGTGCAAAATAAGTATGTCTGGTATAGGAAAAGGCAAATTCAGCTGCTCTCTGAGAGGAAGAGTACTGATCTATGTATCTTTCTGAAGAGAGAAATGCAAAGAAATCCTACTCATTATGCTTTGTCTGTGTATTCCAGTCTTCCTGACAGAATTAGGTAAGAAAGAGAAGGTACATTTCGCTGCCAGATAAGAATTAAGAGAGGTGGACTCTGAACTGATAGAGAAAAATGAGACATGGAAAATTACATTTGGGGAATCAGTTCAAATTCATTTTGAGTTTTGAGTCTTTGTGGAGGGAAGAGAAACCATCTTTTCAGGTTTTCTCCAGAAGGACTGAAGACTTAAAAAGAAGGTGAGAAATAAGCTTTGTCTCTGTACTTAAAAAAGAGAAAAAGAGAAAAAGAGAGAGAAGCAGAAAAATATTAAATTACTTCTTCATAGGAAGTTTACAACTGAACAGAAGCTATGCTGAGCAGTGAGGATTTAGTAAGTAAAGCACAAGACCATCCTGAATTTCAGAACTTACTTAAAAATATCTGGTCCGTATGCACAAATCTTGCTTTTAAATCTGTCAAGGTCCAACCATTGAAAGCTTGAAAGCCTAAAATACAAGAAAAAATCTTTTTATTTTTCAAATTCAAAAAGAAACTTTAAATAGTATTCTTATAGATTAAACATCAATTTCACCCTAGTTTATGGCATTTTATCTAGGAAAATTTCTCAAAATTTCTTTTATCTTTGCCTTACATCTGTTTTTATCAGTGCATTAATGTTATGTATTTTTGTCCATGTGTTCTTGAAATCAGCTTCTGCTCCCATAACTTCTGTAACTCTCAGTATGAAATTCAGAAGGCTAAATCCAGTGAAGCAAACAAAAGCAGCAAAAGCAAACTCGTCTTCATGTCAGTATGTAATGCATAGTGGAATAAGCTCAAATCGAGAGACTATATGAAAGGAATCAGAAATTTAATAGCATATCCACCGATGAACTGAATAAAATACATGTAATTAGACTGTTACTTGAGAAAAAAAAAATTAAAGATTAGTGTCAAAACCCAGTTACCTCACCCCTGAGAGCAAGCAGGTAACGTGTCAATAACTGTGCTTGCATTTATGTATCTGCACTATTTATGTATATCACTCAAACTGACTAGGCCATGCTGTAGGCTTCAGAAACTAAACCACATTAATTCTTTCCCTGAAAGTAGTTATGTATATTATTGTAATACAAAGATATTTTGACAGGTTTGCAAAATCCTATTGTGTTTTTTATTTTGAGCCAGAATGACATGTACTATTAGCATCAAAATGTATCAGCTACATAACTGTGATTTATTTTTAAAAGTTTCAGCTTCTAGGTCATCAGAACAGGAACTAAGTAATGATTACAATTTTTTCAGACTCTATCACAGTCATAATAATCTCAATTCTCATGCAGTTTCTTGTTCTTTTTTCAGAGTTGCAACCATGAACCAGGCACATCAGGACAAATAAAGACGCTCATCACAAAAGAACATTTGACACTGATCTAAAGCAGCATTTATGCAAGGAAAGTGAAGGAGTTACAGTGGTGACATCACGGGTCTGGCCTGTACCATCATCAAACAGAGCTCAAGGAGTGCAGCACAAGCAGAGCCCAGAGGCTCTCTTCACATGAAATAATACAACATCATAGAATTACAGAATTGCTTCAGTTGGAAAAGACCTTTAATCATAGAATCATAGAATCGTTTGGGTTGTAAGGGACCTTCACTAGACCAGGTTGCTCAAAGCCGCATCCAACCTGCCCTTGATGGGCCCCCAGGGATTGGGCATCCACAACTTCTCTGGGGGATCCATGCCAGTGCCTCAGCTCCTTCACAGTAAAGAATTTCTTCCTAATTTTTTAATCTAGACCTGCCCTCTTTCTGTTTAAAGCAATTCCCACGTATCATATTGTTATGTGTGTGGACTTTCCCACACACAGGGCAGCAATCGTGAGGGTAGGTAGTGCTACACTTGTGTAACCCTAAGCATGTGTGTGATCCCACAGGAGTCACCACTGTTATTCTTGTCCTCAGAGCAAGTTTGGGAATTGGTTAGATCTTTTCAAGTCTCTCTAGTTAATCGTAGGCAGTGTAAGTCATCTTGCCTGCAGTGTCTGTGCCTGGATATAAGCTAGTCATGCTAAATCCCTTTTATATTTAAATGAGGACAAACAGCACTGGTAGGGGGTTATTCAGATGGTCTGTTGGAGAAGTCTACACTTGGTCAGAGGAATTGGTTGCAGTTGAGCAGAATTTAGGATGGGAAGAGATCTGTGTCTGAGCTCAGTCTACATTATCCCTGGAGAGAACAGCTTTGGCCTGAAGTCATCTATTACCTTTTCAACCTGAATTCTTGCAGGCTAGAAATGGGAATCGAAACCCTTTTAAAACCAAAAGTCTAGAAATTCCTCAGGTGCCCAGCAGCAAAGCCCCTTATTCTGTTTCTCATGGGAGACACAAAATCCCCTTGTACCATTCAACTTTTTCCCTTTCCAAGCCTAGATTGATCCTTATGTTATTTCTTGCCCATCCCCATGGACTTGCTTGCACAACCAGCCTCAGACCTCTCTTTCATACATGTCCTAGGAGTCCTTCAGACAGTTTCTTCTGTTGGAAAACTCTGCCTTTGATGTGCTGCACACAGGGAACAAAAGTGGAGCCAGGACCAAGTGCAGGTAAGGAGGTGTCTTGGCTCACAGACTGGCAACAGGCATTCCCAGGGCATGAAATTTGCCTGGCAAAAAGTGCAGAGGTATTTCTGAGAGAGAGCAAGGTGCTGCTGCCACTACTGATCTGCATTTGCAGGATGTGTCTGGTGCAATGAAAACGAGGATTTGAAATGCCAGATTTGAACCTCTCGGAGGTGGAGGCAGGCTATCAGCTTTCCTTTTTAAAAAAAACCAAACAAACAAACAAACAAAAAAACCAACCAACCAACCAACCAACAAAAAAAAACAAAACAAAACAAAACAAAAAAACAAAAACAAACAAACAAACAAACAAACAAAAAAAACTCCCTGGTTTCTCTTCCCATGGCAGATATGCTGGTGGCACGATCCCTCCAATGGTCTCACTGCTGGTTTACTCGAGGGAGTAATTTTCACTGGAAACTAATCTTTACTGTGTCAGAGTCTCAGTGTCAATTTTATCTATGTTTCTTGCTGTCACTGCTATTTTCCTCAGCAGCAGTGCCACTAGCCCTGCTATTAGCCACAGCTGGGCTTTACCTCAGAAGAGCCCAGTGTCTTTTTGCTCAAAAAAGTTACAGAAAGGGGCAGCATTAATAACAGTAAAATGATGCTAAAGGCATTGCTGAAGGGTAAAAGAGGTTAACTGGGCAAAGCTATGTTAGTCTGACCCGGGCAGGATCCCAATAGCAGGCTTAGAGTTCACTGATTTATATTCACATCCTAACCTGAGCTTTGCAACTGGAGCCCATTTCCAAAGACCTGTCTAAATAGGGGCAATCAGGAAAATGAACCTGACTTAACCAAAAGTGTGACTTGAAAGTGGATTAGCTGATATGCATTTGTGAACACTCCTAGGAAGAATAAAAGTCGACTTGTTTCTATTTATTTTATTTCATTTTTGGCAGAGAGGTAATTAAAAGGAATACATTTTTATTCTCGGAAAGGATGTTAGCTATTGAATTTAATGTAATTTAATGGAATCACTTTAAAATCGGAGTCATGTTAATGTTGGGGTTATTCAGTGTAAACGAGATCTATTTAAAAAACTCTTGCCAGAAATTTAAACTCCCAGTATCTTCTTTGGGTCCTGCTTCTGCAGCAACCATAGTTTATTCCTCATTTAAAGTTCTCTTGAAGGCCAGTGGCAGTGGGAAATATTTCTTGCTAAGTGCTAGCTGTAGCAAATGGGGGCTGGAGAAATTAAACAATTTGGTGGAATAATGAGTAGTAGTTTTGACAGGTGAACTCTGTTCCATAATAATGTTCTCTGAACCCCAGGAAATTAGGATTTATTACTTCCTTCTGTGGCTTGCGGTCAGCCTTGCTTGCTGTGGCCAAGCCTGTAGACACTAACCACCACCAATATAAAGACCACAAGGCTCTGTGGTTACACAATTGTTTGTCTGTGGGATCTGCATAAATTGCTTGTAATGATAATCCCAAAGGAAATTAAGTAGAAGCAAATGCATCAATCCCTTTAAGAAATAGGAATGTCCTTGTCTCGAAAGCCATAAGATCTCTATTCTTTCATTTATCCTACCTCTAGTTTGCTTAATAACATCTTTCCCCTTTTGTTTCTGATGCAGTGGTGTACATGCTCCTGTCTCACTGAGCCATTATAACAGGAGAGCTCAGAATGGCAAGTGCTGTTTAACAAAATACACTTGCAGAGCTACAGTGCAGTAATTTTCCATAATAAATAAATTGAATATACAAAAATAGCAACTTGCTTAAAAATGTTCAATATTTTGCAATACAAATACATTATTAACATTTTTTTAGGAAAATATCAAAGCAATTTCCCAGTAAAAGAGGGGAAATGCTTACCCATCCCACTACAAGAGTAGCAACACTTTCATAAGACATATTAATCTTTAATCTCTTTCATGAGCTTCTGCTAGGTGGCGGAAGGCAGACTATTTCCCTCTCTCCCCCCTTTTTTCTTCCTATTTAAAAATCATTTGGATTCATCATAATCAACACAATATATGTGCAATCATGAAAAATAGCCTGCAGCTCTGCTGGATGAAGCATATCAGCTTGTTCTCCAGTTTTAGAAAATTCTATTTTATGGCTATTGCAATTGCAATGAAGAAGTGGAGTTGCAAAGAGAAGCTGTTTGAGAAACATACATAAGTATTTTGACAAAAGTACTAAATGATGACAAAACAAAGTCCTTATGAAATAATTAAAAAATAAAAAGTAATAAAAAGGGAATTCACCAGGGAAGCACGAAGGTGATATTGTTATCTATATTGTTTGAGAAAGTAAATTGACAAGTGAAAAAAGAAAAATAATCTCTGATATATAAGCAAATCTTGAGTTCTTTCATTATGTAGAAGTTTACCCTTTTCCCTGCAAAACCAAAATGCAAGCAACAAAGTCCTGACTTTTCATCCCTTTATTGCAATCCTCTGACTTGCAGATTTTCTGATCTACTTTCATTCTGTGAAATTTTAGGTTAATGATACAAAAAAATATTTGCTTTGATAATAAAGAGTTTTGAAGTTCTCCACCTCTGTTTTCAATGCCTCATTATCCTTATATATAGTGTCTAAAGTCTGCAACTGACAAGCCTCCATAACGCTTTACCTTTTACAAGTCTGGAGACAAAGCATCCTGCTTGTCCTCTACATGTTTAGTGCTGTCAAATCATTAAAGCTCTCCCAAGGGTATCCCTCCTTGCCAAATTTGAGACCTTATTAAGATTTGCAGGAGTTGGAGATTGGTGAACAGCAGTAGCATATTTCCCAACTGAATTTGCACCAGACAGCCAGCTCCAGGTCTTAGAAGTTTGTCTTATTTTGCTGAAACTGCTGTTTCTTAGAGCTCATAAATAATGATAAACAACAGTGACAAAAAATGAGCTGAGAATAACAAGAAAAACTAGAGATTAATCTAGATAGGAACCAAACTGAAAAGTGCACTGGCCTGAATCAAACCTCACTGAAGGAGAAAGGATGTGTAAGCTGAGTTCAAGAAGCTCCTCACCGAACTGTAGGAGCAAACATGTGAGAGACCTTGGAGCCCACTGACTGAGTGAAACTCACAGACATTGAAAATCATATCAGTCTTCACTCCCAGTCCTTAGCCCCTCCTGCCAGGTGGATCTCAAAAACATCCCCCAAACCCCTGAAAATGCAGGCTTCTATAATTTCCCCTTTCCAGAGAATTACTCATACAGAACTACAGAACAGAAGATACAGTAGGGAAACTCATCCAAATAATAATACAGAAAAAGATGTCAGGTGGAAAAAAATATCTACCCCCCTTGCAACACTGTGTAGTTCTTCTTCCTTGATATCCTTAAAGAAACAAAAATTTAAGGCTGAAAGTGATTAATAGTTTTCACAGAAATTATAGTGGGTAGTAATTAGATCTGAGAGTGATGGAACTGGGAGACCCGGGAGAAGATGCAGTTCTCCCTCCTGAAAGAAAGAGTAACAGTGACAGGTAAGGTCACATACTTTAGAGTTGATGCCTGTGGTAAAAGAAGTTGTAATTGTCATATGTCAGCATATGAGATCATGGAAAGAAGGAATTGGTAGTGAATCCTAGCAAATGCACCTCTGTGTGTGTGTGTGTGTGTGCGTGTGTGTGTGTCACAATCTTGAACTCTAATTCTGTCCTTCATTGTGCTTACACCTTCTCCCACCTTTGTACCTACACACATTGTTGCAGACGATGAGACACTGACTGCTGATCTCTGCTTCCACTTTTACAAACAGATACTCGTCAAACATTTAGTAATTTATACTAAGTCATATTTCTCCAGCTTCCATATAAAACTGGCACTTAGAAAAAAAGCCTAAATGATGACATTGAAACAGGAGAATTGTGCTGATTCTGTTCCCAAGATAGAATGGGCTGAAGCTGTGGGAAAAACATGGAAATAAATTTATGGCAGGAAGACATCACCAGAAGGAGAAAGAAAAATCTCATGGTGACATCAAAGAAACACAAAGAAACTGATCATTCAGGACAGGGCTTGATGATTCCAGAATCTACTGGAAGTTGATTTCATCCTGCTGCAAGATTCTAGTCTTATGGAAAACCTGATTGCACCATCTCTTTGTAATATATAATTATTTTAATGGCAAAAATTCTTCTCTTTCATTCCCAGATACCACAAACTTCTTTAATTCCCTTGTATTTCCATTGAAACAAATGCCCTGAACCTCAGCAGGTGGCAGAGAAAGCCATCGGAGCAGCAGATGATTAAAGTCCCTTGGAATGCATCTGTTCCTCTACCTGCCCCTCTAAGGGCTCAACCTTGGACTCTGCCACTTAGCCAGATATTTATTTCTTATGATGTTATATTCGTGCTTAGAGGGCCTTACTATCATTCCATTTTTACCTTCCCCCCACTCCCCAGAACCATGAGAAAATCTGCTGCCCCTTCACCTTCACTCCTTTTCTCGCAAGTGTCAGCTTTGTCAATCATAGGGAGATGATCCAGCTCATGAAAATGTGTCACAGCAGCCAGAGTTTCTGCTCTGACCTTCAGCTCTGCCCTCTGCTGTGACAAACAACTTTCATTTGCCACTCAGAGAAATCTGGTTATTTTCAGCAAAATATAACTTCTTTCTTCCTAGAAAAAAGAAAAATAAAAGACCACTAGCTGAGGAAATGCAATAATTTCCTGATTTTCTTCACTTTTTATTCGGGTCTAGGAACAACTTCCTTATACACCAGAAAAAAAATCTATATGGATCATTAAAATTTGAGCAAGAAATCTGTCCTTTAATTAGTTTTCATCTCCTGTTTGCTAGGGGTGGTAGTTTTCATACAGAGACTGTACAGTGCAGAACAGGTTACTATGAGGAACAAAGATTTTGAAACAAAAATAGTACTATATTTTCTTTGAAACTCATATTTAGGATCTTATTATTTGCCATCCATGAACACTTAAATGATATCTGTGCATTTTTTAAATGTCCTACAAATGAAGGATGTTATTTCTTGAGATTACACAGTTCCAAAATTCCTGCTGAAATCTATGAGGTGGAGGATAATGGATGTGGATGGCTGTTATACAGCATTGCAGGATGAAAGCTTCAGTGTCCAAAGGACTCAGTAGCTGAAGGGCTAAACCCACCCCTAAATGGACATGGGGCTCAGAATAGGGTTTGAGTTTATTAGAGGCATTTGAAAATATGCCTGAAGATTTAAACACTTTGAGATAAATCTACCTCCATGACTTTAACCTGAAAGTTTCCCTTGAGGCAGTTGGTCCCATTCTGCACATATCCTGTGGTGAACACCTGGGAGCTTTTATGACAACATAAATTGTCACAAAATACAGAAACAAAGAACATTATCTTAATGTGAATTGGAAGATGTAAATAGATAAGCAAATACATCCCTTCTTTTTGATTAATATATTTTTCTTACTGAGCTCTCAGCCTCCCAAACTGTCTGTGCAATGTGCTTTTATCGATGTCAACTTTAATAGCTTTAAGGCAAAATTCTTTATTCTTCATACAGGAAATACATTTACTAGTCTCTCTTGTATACACCTCCACTATGAAGACTTACTGAATTACACAGTAAAACTTGAGTACTTCACATATAACCACTGCATGTCGTGATTGCATAATCCATGATAACGCCATAAAACTGTTTTCTGAATAACAGCCTATAGCCTCCTTTTGAATTTCCTGGGATAAAATATGTTTTTAAAAAGCATATAAATATCCACTGAGCACCCACAGACTTCTGTTTCATTGCTTCTGAATCCCAGCACCTAATCTTGCTTTTATGTCATGTACTATATTACAAGCAAATGAAATGCAATTCAGTAAATTATCCACTGCAAGTTGTGGCCATTTCAGTAGATAAAAAAAGTATCTTCTATTTGTTTTAAATCCCACTAGGATGCTGGCTTTATATTTACTCTTAGCTTGGGCTTTACTGTGAATCTTCAAGAAAGCTCCTCAAGTAGAGATATAATGAGCAGAGATGTCTTGAACAAAAGTAATCTGGGACTCTTAACACAAACACTATTTATTGCACATCTAGTAGCAGCAGCACTGTATCTAATTCCTGACAGCCAAGACTTTGATAACTAATAGTGGCGAATCTAACATTTCACTCTTGCTTTTAACAATTATCTAACCAGAACACTCCAGAAAAGGCATTACTGTTAAACCAAGAAACAACAGCCTGCAGTGTGTGAACAGCTGGAACCAAACTGAGCCATGGTACAGCACATCACATCAGAGTTTAGGCTACTTATCAGAATATTAACACAGAGGATTTTCTTTTAATCTGTTTGTTTTAAGACTCCAGAATTGTGTGCGATTATTTGATCTTCCAGTTAATACCTGTCAGTGTGAGAGATACTGGGAGCACCGTGTTGCCTACAGATGCACCATAGCCCCTGGTCTTTGGCCCCCAGTTCAACTGTAGATAGATCAGTATTTTTATGGCTGGAAGTTGTTGATGCCGGGCACCTAACCCTCTGCTTAAGTAACTGCACTTGTACTGGTCTGATATTCAAATGTGTAGAAATCTGCTTTTGAATTAATCCACCCTTTCTTGAAACAAGCCTCCATTGGCTGAGATGACCAAACGAAAGATCTAACATGTAATTTTATGCTCCAAGGTTTGGAAACTCTTTAGTTTTCCGGAAAAAGTGATACACATTTCATTTAGAATAGATCACACTCCAAGATTAATAATCCCTGACCAGTGATAGCATCTTGAAATACCTTACTGAGAAATATACCATTAGTAAAAATGATTCATATTCAGCTTCTGTGAGAATCCAGCCCTTAATTAGTTATATCATTAAATCCTAATGCATAACCACACACATGTTTGAAGGAAAAAAAAACAAAAAACCAAACAGACCACACTGACTTTAAAAATATTGCTATCTACTTTCCCCCATCCATTTGACCTTGAAATTAAAGGCTTTTCTTTTTCCTGGCTTTACCCACCTGATGTAATTCAGAGCAGCATTATTACTGAAGTCAGTAAAAGCACTGATATGGGTAAATGCTACTCAAGATGAGGAAGACTTGCACTATCAAGCCCTAAAATTGTTTGCTTACCAACAGCCTATGGAGAAAAAGATAATGCTTTACCTGGAAAGATGAACTAGGCTTGATATGAGAACTATATATGCATCCTCTGATGAAAATGTTATTCTAATCTACTTGTTGAATAGAAGTAGCTGGCAGCAAGGAGGTTTTGGTGGTTAAATTCCTGTTTGCTACATTTTAAAGAGAAAAGGGAAAATACTTCTTCAGGAAAGCACGATATGGTCTCAGAAAACAGTAGTTCAAAATTAAATATTCTTGCATAGTTCACACCTGTAGTGTGTTAATAATTATTAATATAACT
This sequence comes from Struthidea cinerea, assembly GCA_013397865.1. Taxonomy (NCBI): domain Eukaryota; kingdom Metazoa; phylum Chordata; class Aves; order Passeriformes; family Corcoracidae; genus Struthidea; species Struthidea cinerea. Next base: position 270,429 of record VZTI01003579.1, read on the forward strand.
ATTTTACCCCTAGGAGAGAAAAGTAGTTTCTACTTTTAAACATTAGCTGACTCTATGCTAACCCAGACATTTCTGACGAGAGCTAAACAAAAGGATTGTATTGTATACATTAACCAAGGAATACTTATACATATATATATGATTCTTCACTAGGAACACTGCTGCAAGTGGACTAGAAAATTAAGCTTTTCATATTTGCTTCCCGGTGGAAGCTATGTAAAACAGAATAATAAATGATTGTCACTTTATTTCAGAACATTAAATTAATCTTAGAAAACAGAAAAGTCATGAACAATATTGCAGCAGTATTTTATGGTTCACTGGTTATTATCACTTGCCAACATTAAGGTCACAAAAGAACATTTCTCATTTGTTGCCTAGAGTATCTGTGACTATATTCCTATTGTCAAACCTAACCTTTTGGAGAACCACAGAGGGGCAAAAAGGAGAGGAAAAAACTATTTAAAAGTGTGCTTTTTCTGCAGTACGTGGAAAAATAATAATAGAATTAAAAGCTTCAAGCTGCTGGAGATGCAGCAGGTCACAAACTTTAAATATTTAGTCCCTGTTGTGAGTAAAGCATTAATAAATAAATTAGCAGCCACACCAGATGGATTCCCTAGAGTCCCAAACGAGAATCTCCCAAACCATCAGTGGTAGCCAAGCCTTCACATAATTTGAAGTTTTGCTAAAATGGGCAATATAGAGAATAAATTACTTTGGGGGTAACAGAACCCATTATTTCTTCATCAGTGTTTTGAAAATGAACATGGATATTGGTGTACACAAAAAATAATCTTTATGGCTCATCCAGAACACAAATTAAAGACACTCATTTAAAGTGTTGTCTATCCATCAGTTATACAATATTCCATCCTTCTGTGCCACTTGGGTGGGGGACTGAAATAAATTGCTTTTCTCAATCTTATGTCTAATAGGAAAGTATCCACTTCATCCTGTCATGAAGGGGGATCACTGATCACACCGATCACACTGATCACTAATTGATCCTATTAGGGTTTGGAAAGGAGCCAATTTTGAAAAGAGCCTGTAAGAATTATGGCTCCATTCCTACTTGTATTTTTTCTGGAAAGACATTGTCATTCTCTGTAAAAGGTTCTCAAATGGAGACATCATTAATGGCAACAGGATGCACTCAGTCTTGCAAAGTTTAGGAATTACACAAGTGACACAATACACAAAGAGACTAAGTCTATGCAAGTAAATTTAATTTTCTCCAGATCATTCACTTGACAAGAAATAGCCTGAGTCAATATTATTAAACTCTCCTGTTCTTCAGAACAAAATGTTTGCACCCAGGCAACTGAGAATGGCCCTCAGCTCATGATAATTCTCAAAATAAGACCACAAATTATTTGGTAGAGTGCCAGGTGACACAAGTTTCCAGCATGCCAGAAACCTTCCTGACTACTTAACAGCAGGCACAAATGAACTGCAGTGTCTGAGAAGGCACCAGCACGCTTTTCTTTACTGACACAGTTGTAGGCAGAGTCTTCCAGACTTTCAGTAGGGTCCCTTAAAAGTTCTTTCAAGAGTTTGATTATAGAAAAGCAAATACAAAACAAACCAGCTTAGCCCATCTCCCAATAGAAACTACATCAAACTAAGAATTAGTGGATGAATCATTCATGGTCATGATATTTAAGAAGAATAAGTAACTCTTCAAATATTAAAAGATCAGATTTGGGCACATTACACATTTGGTAGACCCAAGTATCTACTTCCCACTGATGTGTGGGTGATTCATGAACATTATTTCCATTAACATCAATGGGAAATACTTGTCAACCCCTCCAGTGCATCACATCAAGGGCAAATTCCTACATCATTTGCCTTTGTTACTCATTCAAATATGAGCTGTGAATAGATCAGTACACAGATTGCACTACAGCTCAAGGAGTGGGAAAAAAAATCCCTGCATACTCTAAACAGACTCCTTATTTTGATTTTTTGGGGGGTTGTGTTGTTTTGTTTTGTTTTGTTTTGTTTTGTTTTGGTTGGTTGGTTTTTTGGGTTTTTTTTTTTGGTTTTTTGTTTTTTTGTTACTAAGATACAGTGTTCTCCAAAGTGACATCCAGACTGAGACTCAGTGCTGGCGGGGTAAGGGAAACAAACAATTAGGTTTGTTCCTATAAGCTATTTTTTATTGTGAGGTCATGAACTCTTTCCCCCTGACTAGCCTTACTCTAAAATAAAGTGACTGGCTTGGATATAAAAGTGTTTGTGTTTTGACAGCTCTCCTGCTCTGCTTTTTCACCCTGAGCATAATGGGCAAGCAGCAATGAGTTGGCAAAGCATTTCCAGTTAAGCATATAGGGAGCTCCTTTGCCAGTCTCCAGCAAGGGATCCTACCTGCAACCCCCAAGTGTTCTCCTTGGCCAGAAACTAATTTTGAAAGCTAATTAATTCTTACATTAAGCCAGATTTTAGAACAACTTTTTTCAATATAATACTGCTGATGCGGAGCAAGTATTCAGGAAGACCACATTATCAGCAATGATAATTTTCTGTATTTTTTACGTTATGGTTCTTATGTTGAGGGATCTCCAAGCACTTCATAATTATTAACCTATGGTGGCAAATGTCAGCATCACTGGAGTGAAGCATGATGACTGGAGGAGCACCCCAAGACAAGCACCAAAGATGCATATCTCACTGTCTTCCACACTCTTCATGTTATGTATTTTAAGCAACTTTCAGTTTGAGGAAATGCAAATAAATGAATAAATGCATTTATAGTGCATTATAGATAAAAAATTCTTAAACCCAAGTGAATGAAGCATTTCTTGTAGGATGACATCCTCCTGTAGATACCTGGAAGTCTCTGCAGCTGAGCAGAAGAGGAATAAACATTTTCCCATTTCATCAGAGAAAGCATGTATATTCATACTTGGTACTAGAATCTGTTTGGGAAAGTTTTTCTCCTAAATGTGCCATTAAAACATTAGAACAATGATTGATCTTTTTAATAAATAAAACAAAGGCCAGACTATTTTCTTTCACTATTATATTTCAGAAGTATCTGTGCATAAGATTGGCTTTGCTATGAACCTTAAAGCGAGGACATGTTTACTGGTAGGTGTGATAAGGTTCACAAGGCTTTCCACAAACTCCAGCAGAGATCTGAGTCACTTCCAGGTGCCAGGGAAGGATACAGACAGCATTTTGAACAAACCATGTGAAATACAACAGGTTTTATTTGATTTCTGCACAGAAGGATTTTTATCAGCATCGGGTGGGTTTTGCTTTGATATTTTCACAGAATCACATAATTGGTAAGGTTGGAAGGGACCATATCTGATCCAACATCCCTGCTCAAGCAGGGTCATCCTAGAGCTCATGGCACAGGATTGTGTCCAGACAGTTCTTGATTATATCCAGGGAGGGAGATTTCATTACTTTTCTGGGCAATCTGTTCCACTGCATGTACACCTGCACTGTAAAGAAATTCTTATGTTCAAGTGAACTTCCTGTGCATCAGTTTCCTGCCCACTGCCGCAGTCCTATTGCTGGGTACCACCAAGCAGAGCCTGGTCCATCCTCTTGTCTCCCTCCCTTCAGATATTGATATCCTTTGATAAGGTCCCCTCTCAGTCATCTCTTTTTGAGGCTGAACAGGCCCAATTCCCTCAGCTTTTCTTTGTAAGAGATGCTCCAGACCCTTCATCATCTTTGTCACCCTCCGCTGGACCCTGTCCAGGAGCTCCATGTCTGTTTTGAATGTAGGAGCACATCACTCCTGATGTGCCTCACCAGGGCTGAGTAGAGAGGCTGGACCCTCCCTCGACCCGCTGGCACTGCTCTTCCCAATGCACCCCAGGATACCTTTGGCCTTCTTGGCCACCAGGGCATTGCTGGCTCATGGACAGCTTGTCCACCAGGACACCCAGGTCCTTCTCCACAGAGCTGCTTTCCAGCAGGGTGGCCCCCATCCTGTACTGGTGCATTTTGGGTTTCTTTTAACTGAAAAGCAATCGTTCTCAAACTAAAAAGGAAGCAAAGGCCTTAAGTGCAAAACCACAAAAGTTCCCGTAAAACGGATTGACATTATTTAAAACTATCCACAGTGAGATGGATACTTGATAATGATCAGTTACTGAGGACACAGTAAGTGACAAAGAATTCAGTGTCAAATATTTAGGGGCAGTGGGAGTTTGCTCTTGCTGTGGCTAGTATTATACCAGCAATGGTCAGGAAGGATTTTCCCCCACCAATTGAATTTAGGCAGAAGGTGAGTTTATTTCTTTTGTTCCTCCAATTATACAATCATTCATGTTCTTACAAGGAATTCTATCAATAATACACATTTTCTGACACAGAAAATGTGGATTAAAAGTTTTCAATAAATAATCAAAGAAAACTGAAAAAAAATGATTAAATCACAGAAAATGTTGTCTGAAATGTTGCAGCTAAGCCAGGTAAGTAAGGTCTGGAAGGGTTATAATTATTATTATTATCAGATCTTCCTCTTTTTGTAGACCATTCCTTAGAGAATGCTGAAACTCACATGGACACCATTCCTACTCACTGAATACATTTTATTGAATCATTTATAAAATGCCTCCCCATGGACCACACAGGATTAATAAATAAGTCTCAAGCAGGTAGAAAATCAAAGGAAGACTGTTCAAATGACCAGGAAACAGGCTTAAAGGAAGAAGGGGATTTTGCCCCAGAGAGAAAATATTCGTCTTTTCTCTCTTCACAAGTTAAGGGAGTTATAATCCAAAAAGTTCACAATAAATTATTAATTCTGGCTTGTAGCAGAAATTGATAAAATAGATGAGAAAAACTATAGTAAGAAATTCACTAATGTCTTGAAGCACAGTCTCCCCCTGTGACTTCATATCCCCTTAATCCACAGCCAGCCATTGTGTAGGAGCCATGTGTTCTCCCACAAAAGGCACATATATTCGCCCACCCCTTGACACTGCCTTTGCTGGGGTGACTGCTGTGGCAGGGACTGCTGTGGCGGGTTCAGAGTCCCCAGGGGGAGCCCTGGGATCTGCTAAACTGTTAGCAAATCACTTGAAAATGGTTTTCTTTTCCAATGATTTTCAGGGATGCAGTCTGTTCCTGTTCAGGCAGCCTGGGCACAGTCCACACCCAGGACTTTCCCTGCAGGAGGCACAGGTTTAGAGCAGCCTGAGCTCCTCCATGGCCCTGCCAGCCAAGGCATTCCCTCTAAGAGCACAGGCTCTGAGCTGTGGAAGCAGGACTCTGCTCTCCCGTCAGGAAGGTGAGCCATATTTTTGAGCTGGTAGAATGTTTTGAAAAGTAATGCAGTATTATCATAATGTAGTTGAAACTGACTTGCAGGCAAGACAGAGAGAGAGAGAGAGAGATATTTCTTCAGCCAGTCAAAATTAATGGGCATCCACACTGCCTTTGCTATGGCTTAGTGTGGAGTTTGGGTCCACACTCTGACCCAGCAATGATGTCAAGGAAGGTTTTACTATCTTATAATTGTTTTATCCTGCATTCTTCTTCCCACTCATATTCCCTCCTGCAACACTGGCACCATCTGAGCAACAAAGGGAGGTAGTGAATTAGGTCTGACTTAAAATCAGAGAATATTTCACTCTCTTCATCTTCTGTCTACTGGGAGGACAGGAATGTATGAGCATCCTCCTGCTAAACAAATTCATAGCCCTCAAGAAGGGCTCTGTGGCATTAGACCGGGAATTCCCTCTTCCCTCTTCATTTGTCCCTCCTGCATCCAAGTTGGCTTCTTATAGCCTAAGTTTTATACATATATATATATATATATATAAATATATATAATTTTTCCTATATAGGTACTCATGGTCAATAAGTAGTTATATAACCATTAACTCACGTTTCCCATCAGAATTGTTTGGCAGATAGAAATGTGACATTGGTTGGGTTTTTTTCTGCAGTGAAATTAACATTTTTTCTCTTATATTCTTGGGTACTCACTCTTACTCTTATGCCCAAGAATTCAACATTTCCAGATTTAGTGTCAGTAAGGAATTTCCGATAGGTAAGGTTGGTTGGGACACAACACAACAGGATACATGTGCTCTGTAAGCTCATCTACTATATTTTATCCAATGGATTCCCTGCCATTGCTCTGGCCTCCCGAACTGTTACCATTTCAATTCCACTTGATCTTTACCTGTGAAGCATCCATATTTATATCTATGGAGAATTAAGTGCCTTATAACTGAGGTTACTGAGTTCAGTATGGGGACATATTTCATGTCCTGTCCCTTATGGCTTTAAATTCCCTGTAAGATATAGTGAAATACTTCCATAACCTGAAACACTGTGTACTTTCTGAAGCAAGACCTTTCTACAGTTCATGTTTTGACAATGAAATTGTGAATTCATCCGACAGGAATATTTTTCCCAAATGTAGAATTCAGAAGACAACACTTCCATGTACTCTGTACAACAGAATACATGGATTTCTTTCCACTGCTGCTGTCATACATATTTCTCTCTCTCTCTCTCTCTCACCATCATTTACTTGATTTCTTCTTTTCTGCTCAATATACTAAACTGAGGGCAAAATCAGATTATTAGACATGTGTTTGTAATAGTGGAAACAACATAATGAAAAGGCACCCTTTCATTAGTATCTTTTCTGTCCATTCCTATTGCTCTGCTAATAATGTGGGAAAATCAACACAGGTCAAAACTCATCCTGACCCTACAGCTACTCTGTTGGCTTCAGACTCTCTTTTATTCTACAAAGAGAAGGGGAGAGGCTGCTTGAAAGTGTTACTTTTCTATAACATAATTTTCCTTTTCCTCCTGTTATTCTAAAGTTTTGGAAAGTATTGCTCTACAGTTAAATATGCTTTGGATGGCATTTCTGAACAGCTTGCAGAGACTACCACATAATCTAATGAATGCTATACTTGAAGGGTTGACCTCATTAATTGGCACTGTAATATCCACCTGATCTCTTCCTTCCTGCTTCCCAAGAGAAGTGTCAACATTTAAAACTCAAGATTTGTCTGCTGATATTTTTTAAGGCATAAATAATTTGATTCATAAGATTTTGAAGTACCTATTCAATCATAATGTGATTACAATAGAGTTTCTCTCTGTAAAGTGAGGACAAATCCCTAACTGGGATTTTTTGAACAACTCACCAGTCTCTTTCTGTGTTGGAAAAGTCTTAAGTATTGCAATGCAGGACCGTGGAGAAACCTGAGCTCACTTGGATCTTAAGTTCAATATGGAAAGGGTAAGAAACATCTTGTGAGTCTTTAGACAACAGCTGCAAAAGGAAAATTTCTGCCTAAGTTATATGATGACATTTTATGATCAACACAGAAAATTGTTCTGGAATTTTTTCTGAAAAAGGAAGAACAAAACCCAAACTTTACTATTTTTGACATTATTCATGATTTCACAGGCAGAAATGAAAAAAATCCCCAGTAAATCGATCTTGTCCAACAGAGTTTATCATTCCATGTATGACTAAAGTGACAGTTTGGATTTCTATGGACACATCTAGGAGCATGAGAGAAAGATAATTTCTGAGAGCTTCTAGACACAAGCAGGATTCATCTGAAGATGTCAGTAGCTCTTCAGCTGTCAATATTCACTGGAGATGTGTTTTCTAGAAAAGATATGACTTGTTATTTTATTCTAAGCTATTAATAAACAACTTTTTAAATTTCTTAAAGTTATTTCTGTTTCAGTCATTCACATAATTTGTTTTTCCTTTTCAAAAAGTTCTGCCAAGAAAATATAGTTGTATATATGTAATTCTTGCTCCTCTTTTTCTTCTGCTCTTTCTGATTATCAATTTCTAAACATCCCAGAGCAATAGACCTCTCTCACCCCAGGAGACTGTCTATATAAAGATTACAGCCTTTAAAGATGCACAATTCAATGCATAAAATATATTGCCATCCACTATTTATTTTTTAAAAAACTCTAGGCTATAAACTGCTAAAGAAGGAAAAACTGTGTACAGAATTCAGGTGAATAAATAAATTATATTATTACAGGAATAAATGTCCTTCATAGTACAGTGTCAAAAATGTAAGGAAATAGCAACAGTGAATGGCAGTGTTATCCCAGGAATGAACTCTGCTTGATCAATCTCTCACACCACCTTGCAACTTTTCTGATTTCTCAATACATTCTTCTGACCTAAAAAGATTTCAGAAATATAGATTTTTTTCAACTTTGCCATTACCCACAAAGAAATCTAATGGCAGAAAAGAATGGGGCATCCTATCAGAGCATGTCAGCCTGAAAAATATAAAAGAAAAAGTTTGCTGGAATTTATGGCCAAGGGAAAAAAATCCCTTTTTAAAAGAGGAAACTTTCTGCTTACAAATGTGTGCTTCCAATATCTCCAAAATAAAAATTAGCACAGAAGATGGTTTATCATGATAACCCAGGGGAAACCAAAAAAGGCATTTTTCAGGCAATTGAGGTAACATAAAATCAAATATATACATTTATAAAAAGCAAGAACTAAGTATCTAAGAGCCTCAGCCTCAATGAATTCTGTGGTTATTAGTTAGGCTTTAATTCACTGCAACTCTCTTCCTAATGGACTGGCAATTAATTATTCTATTGGCTGTTTAAGAATCAGGGCATAATACTGCACTGGAGGAAACACATTCTAATTTACAATGTTCTGGACCAGCATTGGCTATGATTCCTCCATTCTGCCCTTCTAATACACAACCTAAAGGACAACATACACTTTTAGCAGACATCCACAATAATTCAGCCTCCCCACTTCTGGTCCTGCATAACAGGATTTAGTTGTAAATGTAAAATATTGTTGTTGGTTTTAACATGGACATCAGAGTTATGGGTTGAGCAGTCTGAAGACCCTTTTGCATCCTCCAAGTCTGCATTCTACAGTGACTGCATGGGACCATCCTGCATCCCACAGGATGGTCCCACCAGTCTTAAGGGACAGTCTCACCCAGTAGTAAAAATGATGAAACAACTGTGTTAGAAACTTGCAAAATATATTATTTAGAGGGCTTGAAAATTCTTGCTTGGAATTAATTAAATAAAAAAATTAAAAAAAAAAAAAAAAAAAAAAAAAAAAAAAAAAAAAAAAAAAAAAAAAAAAAAAAAA
>VZTI01003579.1:284819-306546 GCA_013397865.1 Struthidea cinerea
AAATGGCGCCTCCCAAAATGGTTTTGACTAAAAAAAAAAAAAAAAAAAAAGGTGATTTGTAAGGAAGAGGGGAGGGGGAAAGACGTCACATAGTCCTCTTAAAGACAGATGGAAAACTCTGCCGAGCACCACTGTGGTGGCCACCTGCTGTGCTCTGAGTGGGGAGTAATAAATAGGGTGGGTAGGGTACTCCAGAGCTCTTTTACTTCTCATTTCTGCATATCACAGACTTGTGTCGTGTCAATTCCTGTCTACTCAGATCACTAAACTCATGTTCCGCACTTCTCTGCTGATAGATGTTATACTTGGGATCCCTCCCTATAGGAGCTGCGTATGAAAAAATCTTCCAGATGAAAAATGTGTTGAATGAGTATCTTGAAAATTTTCCTGACGACTGTTTGAGTCAAACTACTTTGGTTCATGTCATGGAAGAAACACAGGTGAAATATGAGTGCTTGGAGTTTAGGGTTATCTTTTCAGTCTGAAAAACAGACTGTCACAGGGTTAGAGGTGAAATATGCAAGTACCTCAATCCAACTGGCATGCACCTATAAATAAATTTAATTTTAATGGGAATTTTCCTTGGCTAACAAATGACCAAGGAGCACTTCATAAAGCCCAAAGGTAGTAGCTAGTATTTCAAGGACACTTTTTTCTTCCTGAAGGGGATTTCACTATTTAATATCTACATGTAGCAGTTATGAAATATACATAACCAGTAAGGTAAGGAGACAGAATAAAACAGTGAAATGAGTGCATTTGCATATCTGGAAATCATGTCAGTCCCTCATTTCTGTACATATCCCCACAAGTCAAGAACTTCACCCACAGTCACACATGCTAAAGTCAAAAATTATGTTTCAGATGTAGCTTTGAAAACTTTACAAAATTCCCTTAGTGGAAAACATGTTCAAATACTCATGATGGTGTAAGGGAATTGGAAAAAAAAAAAAAAGAGGCGAAGAGAAAAAGGAACTTGAATCTATGTAAAATATCACTGTGCTGATCTACGGGTTTTAGATCTCTCTATAAAAAAAGCTTATAAAAAGCTTTCTTAAAAAAAAAAAACTAAAAATAAACTAAGCCCAAACAAAACCAGTAGCAGATCACCAACATAAGGTTGCTGAACATCAGACTCTAAATCTAAAGGTGAGAAGGGTTTAATAGACAAGAAAACAATAGTAAGTTTAAGTTTGGGGGGTGGAGGAGTAGGGGTTCAGGGAAAGAAAGAAAAGGACTCACAACTAAGCCTAAATAAAGGAAAAGACATTTGTTATTACAGGGCATGGGACATGCTGTCACAGCTTTACAAAGAAGAAATCCTTAGATGGTAATGACGGGGTAAGACCAGTTGTGGCCAGTCACCAGTGCTGTCCTCAGGGCCACTGCTGGAGCTGACAGTGGCTAATACCTTCATCAGAGACTAGGACAAGGTGTACTCTGGCACTTGGGTGGAGAAGTGGATGTGCTGCTCTTCAGATGGACTTTGGCAGGCTGGAGAAATGGTATGACACAAAATGCAAAGTCCAGAATTTGAGACAGAGCCCCACCAGGCAGACGTGCAGACGACCTGGCTGCAGAGAGAGCGGCTGGGGAGAGATGGAAGGTTTTTAGCAGCACAACAAAACACCATGGCCAGACTTTTTCCATCCTTTACATAAGCTTTTGTTTCTTCCTTTTTGCCACTGAATTTAAGAGCTAAAATAATATTGAGGAAAAAAAAAAAGGAAAGTGAAGGGTTAACACACTTAAATTTGATAGAGAGCCCTGCCATGTGTTTTGAAAGCCATTTGACAACACAGAGCAGGAGGTGTGGTGCCCTGTAGTTCAGAGGGTACATTGTTTACCATGAAATGCCGGATTTGCATATGGTAAGTACTTTCTTTTATTAAAAAGCAAGGCAAATAGTCACACAAACTCCTCTGTAAATAGCAAAGAAGAACACTTAGCCACTCAGACTGAGGAATTACACCAACTGAAATGGCAGAAGAATCTGGCCCAGGCATTGAAAAATACCCAACTTATCTCTGAAAAACTTGAGTAATTTTTCTTTCCTCTGTTTGGTGGCAGCTTTGCTCCTTTATCATCTGTAGAAAATCAAAAAGAGGTGAAACCCTCCTGCACATGAGAAAAACCTCTTATTTAAAAATAAGATTTCAGTCCTGTGTGGGTTATGAAACCCTACTGGCAAACAAAGCTCACAGGAACTCTTATAACCTATAGGATACACAGTTTATCTTTGCTCTGATTAAATCTTCCATACATTTTAATCTCTTCTCTTTCTTTGCACACTTTATAATAACACTCTCTTCAAGCAAACACTCTTTAATCTTATAATTTGAAAACTAATTCCATTTCAGCTGTCTTTTTGGCAAGTGACCTTTTCTTCTTCTTTTGCTACAGGTAAAAAAACAATCCTGTCTTTCTGATTTTTATCCTCAGCATTGTGTATCTCAGAACTGTTCATCTATTGAGGTTTTTGTCAGCAATAATATTTCTCATTCTGAGTTTCTTGGTGATCAAACCTTAGAAAATGTTCTTTCCTGAAAGCCATTTGATTAATTTGTCTAAATGCATTTCTTTTGTAAACCAGGTTGATTATTTGAAAATGTCAGGGTCTGGTAGCAGATTTGAGAGCTATCCTGGCAAACACTATTGACCAAATTAAAAACAAAGTATAGAGACATGACAGCAAGGTGGACCAATGACTGGCCTGCCATCTGTCACAGATGGATTAAAGCAGTCTTTCTGTACTGATATGTAGGAGACACTAATTCTAACCCAAATACATGGATTGGCTCTTGCAGAAGGAGATTTACTGAGAGGAAAATTTTTTTTCTGGGTAGCTGAAAGTCAGCTGTCATGTTACTAAAACAAACTGCTCATCGTGATCCCAGGAAAACTCACATGTACTATGTTCTATATTCTAACCACTACATCTAATTAATTGAGGGAATCTTTACAAATGATTCATGTATGTCTTGGGTGGTCTAAAGAAAAAATAGTTAAGAGCTGTAAACCACTGTTTTAATCTTCATAGCATTTTTAACAGTAAAATGGCCATTGATCATACAAAGCCTGAAGGTCTTTCCCACAGAGAAGAAGTTAACTAAGGAAGATTTCTCTGTCAGCTAAAGCAGCATGAATCCAATTTAACTCCACTGGTCTCACATACATGCACTCCATATTGAAGCAGTGTTACCACTCCATAAACAAAATCTCAGCCACTTCATCCCAGAAATTAAGCTGCCTCCATTATTTGATGGGGCTTTTAGATGTGATGAATAACCTTTTTGGAGTAACAGCTCTCTCACTTAAACACAGACAAAATTCAAACTCTTGATTTAGGCTGGTGAGACTGATACTATTTGGAATCTTTGTCCACACCCTGGATGACGGAGCAAAGGACACCCTCAGAAAGTTTATGATGATATCAGACTGGGGGAGTGGTCAATGCAGTGGAGTCTGTCAGTCAGAAGGACCTGGACAGGCTGGAGAGCTAACCTCACAGGAACTTCATGTGCCATGTTCTTCTTGGGTGTTTCATTCAATGAAAGATGTGCAAAGTTTAGTGGAGGTCACTAAGCTGGCCAGGGACCTGGAACACATGGAATCCCAAAAGTAGCTGAGAGAGGTGGGCCTGTTCAGCCCAGAGAAGGTTCAAAGCGGATCTTAGTCTGTTTACACCAATGCAGGTGAAACACACAGAGAGGAAGAGACAGTCTTCTCAGGGGTGCAGGGAGTGGAGTGAGAGGAAACAGAGAAGAGTGAAAACATGGCAGATGCTGGTTAGATATAGGGGTGGGAGGGATGGCGGTCAAATAATAAAACAAAGTGTAAGGCATCTTTATCTTTGCTGGTGCTTGAGAACCAACTACTTAAAGACTTGCACAACCTGCCATGGGCTCTGTGAAGGTTCGTCTAGATGACCTCAGGGTTTTTTTCTCCAAGCTAAATTATACTGTGATGCTATAGCTGACATTTGGATGGCAAAAGTTTGCTCACTGAATCGTTCCTCAACAATTCTTCTCAGAAAAAAGGTTAAACTTCTCAGCAATGGTATGAAGGAACTAAAACCTCAATTTCCTGGATAAATCTTGGTTTTGCAACATAAGGTTCTTGAAGCAAGTCACATTATCATTTTTAGGTTGCTGACATGTTAGCAACTCATCCTTCTACAGAAGGTTTGTCAGATTACACAGAACTGGCAAATACAATAACACTGGACAACAAGAACTACAATGGTACAGTATGCTTCCATGTTTCATTTACCTCAGTGCTTTGAATTTAAGTTTTTTAGTAAAAGGAAACTACTTTTTTTTAGGAAAAAGTGCTTACAATAGTGATAACTTTGTGGTTTCATCTCCCATTTCTGTACCTTGGTTATAGTTTGAACTCGCAGATTTAAGACCGGAAATTCCCTGTTTTGATTTCTGTTCTGTACAACATAACAAAATCAAATCTTCCTCCCACAACTTCCATTTTAGAAACAGTTACAAATGTACCTTTATTTAAATGGTCTTTACTAAATCATCATCAAAAAGGTAATGTAGATACTAGGTTGAACAGGCCAATAAAAGAAGTCAGTATCCAACATATAAAACCTTTTGGAATTGGGCTGAACTCTAGGAGAGTAGATGGCAAAGTACTGATTACATTTGTGGATTGTAAAGCCCTTCCAAACTTCCAAACCACCACATTGCCTTAAAAAAAATTGGTGAAAAGATCATTCTGTCACAGGATGACATCTCTCTTCCATTTCCCTTTGCCAGCCAGCAGAGCTAGGGGGATCTGAGAAGAGAAAGCTGAGCTCTGAAAACAAATAATTTCAAATTTATATTATCAGCTGCTGCCCACAATATAAATAACCTAATTTGCCCTGTACACAACCCTACAAGTAAATTATTCTAACAGCACTTCAGAAAAGATGAATTTTCAGTTGTGGCTGCATTATTTGCAGTTCCTGAACAACTGTTAAATGGGCAGGAACTTTTTTTCAGCTCATTCTCTAATTAATCTAGAGACTTACTGAATGCCAGGGGAAATGCTTTGACTGACTGAAATGGTTTCTGCATTTGCTCTAATGGGAAAGAAGGGAAAAACACTTGGTCTGTTGCAGAGCAGGGCCTGGGTAAGGTCTCTGATAGCCCTCCTGCACTAGAATTCCTCTACAGCTACACAGGAGAGAAAGCCTCAGCATGTCAAGTGTTATGCACACAGGTGACTCAGTGACTCAGAAAAAAAAAAAAAAAAATTAACTGTGCCTCCACCTTCCTCCTCTCTTTAGTCCTTGCCTGTGTTTTATCCCATATGAGCTACAGCCACACAAGTAACCTCAACAGCAGCAGGGACTGTTCCTGACTTTGAGGGAAGCTGGCACAGTCTGGCTATGTCTGTGTGACACCCTTAGGTACCTGGTGGGCTTTTTCCCTGGGTCCTTTTAGAGAGAGTCCCTCATTCTGGCTAGCTTGCTAATTATGCTGGAGAAAATTGGGCAAAATGTACCAGGAAACATAGAAACAATTCAACAGTCAAATTTTAATGCTTGGGCCACAGGCCCAGCACTATTTGATTTACTTAAGTAGAACTAATCTAAGTATCCAAGAGCCCAGGATTATGCATCTTAAAAAAACAAATAAACAAACACAAGAGAATGTTTATTTAAAATCTTCTCTTTCTCGTCTACTTGACAAATGCTTCAGCTAACTTACATGTCTTTACATCAGCAGGAACAGCATCCCAAAGGAGGGGTCTACAGAAGGCAAGAGCTGGTGTTGGTGCTATGTCATCCTCACTAGGGGGGGCGTTTTTGTCTGCTCCAGTAGTGGTCTGTTAGTGGTTGGGCATTAATTGTACATCTTTTGGGTTACTTTCATCACAAATAAATACATTTTGGAGGATCCAAAACTGCTTCCCAATGTGAAGCAAAGCATAGTAAGCAAGCACTTGCACCAGTGGTGCATACTCCCTCTGAACTAAACTGCTATGTACATGCATCCCTACAGGGCATGCAAAGATCTTGGATCATCCTAAGGAAGAAAGGAAATGTGTGAGGTTCAGTGAAAATCCTCACTCTAAGTGTGAAACATTTGTGTCTGGGAGATTATCTGTGTATCAGTCTGACAGGAATGTGACAGCCCTCAGATGTCAGAGTGGTGGTGGTGAGCTGATGGCATGTGTTGAAACAGCATCCAGGTATTCACTTACTTCTACTTTTGGGGTAGGGAAGGGCATATTCCCCACTTTCAAATGGGAGGAATAACCTGTTTTTAATCTGTGACTCCTGGACCACACACTGCTTTCCAGTGGGCTGTCTCAATTGTGTTGTTTACCTTTGCAGACCACTTCTCTGATTGTCTCTTGTGATGAAGGACTTCCACACCTAACAATAAAACTAATTCCTTAAGGTAATATTTTATATAGCAAAAACCTTTGGAGTTTTGTTTTTACATTATTTACACTGATGAAAATAAAGATTATCACCACTGTGATAGCTAATTATCCAAGTTTAAATGAGACTGAGATGAAACATGAAGCAGGTTGGCTTTTTTATTTTTCTGGTTCTTTTCAGAAACATTTTCGAAATTAGTGGATTTTTTTCCACCTGAAAACTGGCTAGATTCTTGAAGTAGTGGTAACATCTTACTAGTATAAAGACTCAATTAATTTCAGAATGTAAACTTACACTAGGAAAAAAATGCCACTTTATGCTTGAGGCAGTCTGATACAACCGTATCCTCCACTGCAAGGGATTCTTGAGATAGCAGTTTGCAAGCAGTTGGTGGAAGCTGTGTACATTTTTACTGAGACACTGTACTACATGATTATTAAAGTTCCAGGTAATAGCAAGATTCATTTTCACAGGTGCGTCATTCATTTGTACTTCATAAAGGGAGTAGAACAAAGAAATTTAAAAGAAATTAGAATTTTAAAATTATCAAAGAATGTGTAGGTAGGCTGTAAATGTGTATATTCTTGCTATCAAGAATATGCATCTATGTAAGGGGCAAAAAAGCAGAATTTAAGAAATAAACATTAAAAAATCACTTTGTGGAGAGAGAACAATAGACATAGTTGAAAAAAACAGAAGAGCACCTGGATAAAACAAAAAACTTCTTCCCCAGCAGGACAGCCCAATGTTGGAGCAGCTTGCCCAGAGGGGATTTGTAGTCTCCATCCTTGGAGGGAAGATCCAGTCCTGTTCTGATCTCACTGTTGACCCTGCTCTGAGCAGTAGCTTGAACTAGAGACCTCTTGAGCTCCCCTGCAGAATGAGTGAGACTTTGATATTTAGGATCTGGCATACTGTTACTTCATCATCTCTCACTCATGATATCAGTGCACTTTTGGATCCTAGCACCTCATTCTGACCACAGGTTGTGCATTTGCATACACATATACATAAAATTTTTACACATGTGGAAGGAGGAAATGAACACATCAACAAAATAGGGTAGAACACCTTGTTATTTCTTGTCACAAAGGAAAAAAATTCATAACAGAGTTAGAAAGTTTCAGTAAATATTAAATGGGCAAGGTGCTGAGAGCACTGAGGAGCTAATTATTAGCTGTTTGAAGGCTGTTTGTTATAATTTACATGCTACATTTAGTGGCTGTACTGCAATGATGCATATTTACATAATAGTATTCCATAGCGTACACTTAGCTGACAAAAAGATAAATGCCTGATCGTTTTTATATCTTAAAAGCTTTTCTAGCAAGTAGGATGATTAAGCCATTTGAAAAAGAAATCTATTTTCTTTGAGATAGCTTTGATAACTCCTTTTTTTCCTCCCCTAAGGACCTTTCAGAGGTGAAACCAAAGAGATGGTCACACTGATCATTTTAGATGATCCACAACAACAGGATAATAAAAGTATTACGATCAGCATGACCTGCACTGAAGGAAGGAGTCATACTCTGCCCAGCTCTGACCCTGTTATTCTGGTCTGTGACAATGCAGGAGGAGTTATTAGATTTCAGATAGCCTCAAGATCTCTTATTGATTGCAAAGACAGGTTCCTCTTCTTATTGACCATGTTCATTTTGTGTGTTATAAAGTTCCCTATTTGTGCTTTCTTTGGATGAGAATTTATATAGGCTGCTTATTTCATTGTTCTGACAAGAGTGCCTCAGAAAAAAAAAAAAACAACTGTATCTACAGATATAGGAATAATGAGCTAGGAAGCACATACTTAACTGTAGTTTAACTATCTTTCAGATATAACCCTAAGAACTCATCACAAGGACATTTTATGCTCCCTCACCTCACTTTCTTAAAATAAAGTTCCCATTTTGCAGGACTCACTGTTCAGAATTCTTACATTTTGAGTCTTTTTAAGCATTTCTCAGATAATTATGTGGAGTGGAATTAATCCAGGAGTTACATACCTTATCTAGGCTAGTCATCTAAGGCTTCTCTCCTGACACTGGTGAGAGACTGGTACCTCCAAAGGGCAATTCTCATACCATCCAAAAATAAGTGTATAAAGGATTATAAAAGGCATGAAATTAATTCTAACAGTAATGTTAAATTTTGAGCTTGGATACAATTTCTACTGAATTCATATCATATCTATACCCTACATGAACTTCATCTATTGCTTCATGTGTTAATTATTCTCATCTGTATTAAATATTCTGTATAACACTTCTGAAAATGATTAGGACAGGCCAATAACTAACTCTAAGAGCTTATCATGGTTTTTAAATGTCCTTTGGGAAATTTTTCATTGGAAAATGTTGATTAATTGAAACTGATCCTTTGGTCCAGGATGGAATTTCTGGTAAAACTTACAAAAAGACAGCTACTCTTCTCAGAATAGCAAGTAGTCAAGTTGTAACACTAATTAAATGTAGAAATCTTTTTCTTTAGGATGGGAACTTTATTCAATCTCTCCCATTCTAGGTATCTTACCTACTCCACTGGGATACAAGGTGATTTCATGGTCTAATGAATCTTTAATTAATGATAGAGATTTGGATAATTCCAGCAAAAAGTACTGAGGACAGCCAACAAGCTCACTGCTGATGTAGCTCATCTGGGTCTCCTGCATTTCTGTGAATTTCTTTGGGTATCAGAGCTACTTGGGGATCCCTTCATTTTTTTCTTAATTTTCATTCCCCAAAACACTGAAATAAAAGTTCTTGTGGGTCAGCTGTAGACAATCATTAACATAAAAATTTGTTTTCTCCTCCAAAGAAATAGGGATAAATTTTAAATCTTTAAAAATTGGGACTAAAAATAACTTTTAGACTTCTCAGACTTCTCTTTTTAACAGAAGACATGGGTGAAATATGGTGTGATTTTTTACAACACAAAAGCATAATGAATAAGCTTGATTTAAAAGCAAGCCATTATTTACAATCATGTTATTAATTCTTTCATAGTGAAATGATGGAAGGAAAGGGGTAGTCCCATAGGAGTTGATTAGTGGAAAAACAGATGTGTTTAATACAGGAAAGGGTGGCAGAGGATGAAAAAAAGAAAGAATAAGGCGTGTCATAAACAGCAATGGAGTGAAATTGCCTGAATGAAGCTGATGAAACATGGGGCGGAGGCAGCAACCAGTCAGCAGAGATTATCCTGTATCTTCCTGGGAGTCTGGTAACTGAGTTTTGGTGAAATATCATATCTTGTATATAGTTTCTATGATTTTTAAACAAATCAGCACAACTCGTCTCAACATTAGGCATCAACACTGCAGATATTTCCAACTAAGACAGGCACCCAAGGCTCCCTTTCTAAAGAAAAATAGCTACAGTTTGGTTGCAATTCACCTGATCTATTTTCATCATATTATGAATCACACAGTAGACGATGACAGTGATGGACTAGCTGGGAAGAGCATGCCTCTTAATTACAGCACTGCTTTTGTTTCTCTGCCTTTCCTCTACTGCCCAAGATCTGCATCATAGGAAACCTGTGATTTGTCCTTCCAATGAACTCTTCCCTGACAGTGATATTTTTAAAATCTTAATGCTTTAAATAATTTCAACTTTAAATCTTTATGGCTTCACACAGTTCACATGAGTAACAGCATTATTTGTACAGGCAGCTGTCAAGCTGATGAATCCTGATTTATTGGTGGCTTTTGATAGAGAACATATTTCACCTCCACAAAACCAGTTTTGGAATGGCCAGTACATATAAGAACGAAGTAATTGTTTGGGAATATCTGTGAAAGAAAGCCATGCACTCCTATCCAAGAGAGTTCCCTTTCAACATCTGAGACTTCTGAGTTATGCAAAGCAAATTCTGTGACCAGCAGTCTGACAGCTTGACATCTATCCCCAAAATTTGCTTTAAAAATTCTACCACTTCTATCACAATTCCAGTATATTTCAGAGATGTCTATGGTTTAGGAAACATTGAATTTGTGCCATTAAAAAAAAAGGTATTATTAAAGAATTTCTAAAATAATTAGACACCATGGAAGAGAAGCTGAAAATATACAGCTCTTTGCAGAAGAACAAACTGTGAGAGTGAGAGCAAGAAAGAGAAACATCTGCATTCAAATCTGGCTTATCCAAAAGCAATTTAAACTCTGTTACTGTATATTTAAAAGGAGGATAAGAAAGTTTAGACAGTTATTTTGAGTAGCTGTCATGAAGGTTATTTAGTGAACAGTTTTGACGATGTTACATGGGAAGTGCTCTGCATTCCACATTATTTAGCTTTGACAAAGAAGGGTGAAGTCACTTGCTAGAGATTTCAACCCACTCAAGAACAGAAGGGATATAATGTGTTGCTATATTTTTTAGATATCTCCCATAACCCTGTGCTAAAAACTATTTGCTTGATACACATAAATATATACTTTAAAAAACATTGATCTGATATCTTAAACTGCTTTTTTCTATCACGTTTATTATATTGTATAAAAGATTATAAAAAATGATGTGAAGTCATTTTTAGCATGTATCTGAGTAATACATTTTCATGCATTCTCTCATGTGTCTTTATGGTCAATTGGCTGTTTGGTTACACTTTTCAGAGAGTTTATTCATCAAGTACACTATTAGAAACAATCCAAAAGATACTGAAGAATTACAAAACAGTTTTAGAATGTCATACAAATTTTTACCTTCTAGAGGGGAAGTTACCCAGGAGAAATATACAACCAGGGAAGGTACAGTCCCATCCACTACTCCCTTTAATGACACAAAATTATCTTCGTTAACTTCATTTATCAGAGGATCAGGGTCAGAAAAACAGAGAAACTTGTGTCTAGTGATACAGGTAAACAAAAAAGGATTGAAACTCTATCCTCGAGTTGAACTTGAAATAATCAAACACAAAGATCTCTCAATGTCTAATGCATCCATTAAATTATATGTTATATACTTTAATCTGTATATAATGAAAATTGTTCATCAGAGCCATAATTTTTGATTACTGTTTATATAGATAGTATAGAAACAGTATCCAAGTATGAAATAAGCTCTTGTACTTTGTACTATGAACTTTGAGACATTTGTACGTGAGGGCTTCAGTTTATACAGACACATATTTTCTGTATTCTAATGTTATGCCTCAATGCTCCGGGCTTTGAGGAATAAAAGAATTTCCTGTAATGTGCTAGATACAATCTTCCAATTTTTATGGGCTTGTGAAGCAAGCATTCATAGCAATGTCAACTTCCCTTTAGGGATTATTTATATTTAGTGTGAAAAGTCATTAAAATTTTCAGTCATTGGATTTTCCAGTAAGCCAACACATCCTAATGATTGGTACCACTTTACATTTCTATTCCCCCTCTTTATCAAAGCTATGAAAAACATAGCATTATCCTGAAATTTTACATGCAGATATAGAGGAAATATTAATAAAGCAG
Organism: Struthidea cinerea; assembly: GCA_013397865.1. Lineage (NCBI taxonomy): Eukaryota > Metazoa > Chordata > Aves > Passeriformes > Corcoracidae > Struthidea > Struthidea cinerea. Next base: position 296,657 of record VZTI01003579.1, read on the forward strand.
TTGAATAAACCACTTTCTTTATCAGACCACAAAGATATATTCAAGTTTAAGCATTAAACTGAGCTTCCTCCCAATTACTTATTGCGGAAAATAACTGATTATTAATTAAAGCCTTGTTTGCTCTGGAGATTTTCTGCACCAGTTACCACCGTAAGTGGCTAAATAACAGAATCGTTGCAGCAAGTGTAGAGAGGCAATGCTGATATTTGCATTAGAAGTGTTTACCCCTTTTTTCCCAGTCTGAATAGATCCAGCAGTGCAAACAGCTGCTTCATTTGATTACACTGAGGATTTCAGGAGGGCAACTAGGCTGCTAGTCCCAAATAAAAAACCTAAGACCTCACCCTCCTGGGTTTCTGGCTTTGGTTTTTCCTCCTCACATGCCCTCACATATAGAAATATTATTGTTCAAAAATTTAACAGGTGCATGAAAAATGGCAAGTGTTCTCTCAGATGACTCCTTCTGCCTTGCTGTGCATCTGCTGTCTGAATTCTCAAATTCCCTTGCTGTTCGGCTTCTCAAGCATCTGTCATTTGACTTCCCAACCTTACCATTAGATGTCTTTGGTGTTATATATTTTCTAGCATAGATGTTTCCAAAATGTTATCTCTGCCCACAACAGAGACTGCAAGGCAAAAAAAACTGCAAGTAAATATTTTCTTTTTTATTTTCCGTAAATAACACATACTATTAATGTTAATTTTATGCCAAGGTCCTTAGATTCCACATATTTTGGCTGCTTTGTGGGGGATTGGACTATGTGTGAAAAAGATTAGGTCTGTACAAGCAATTCTTCACTGTGAGGGTGGTGAGAAGTGGTGGCACAGGTTGCCCAGAGAAGCTCCGGCTGCCCCATCCCTGGCAGTGTCCAAGGCCAGGCTGGATGGGGCTTTAACCAACCTGGTCAGGTGGATGGTGTCTCTCACCACAGCAGGGTGGAATGAGATGATCTTCAAGGTGCTTCCAACCCAAACCATTCTATGATTATATGATTCTTAATCCTGAAAACACTTAGCCACTTATTGTACTGCAAATATTTGTGTTCATGCTCTGTTTTTTAAGAGTTATTGATTTATTTTGGCTGACTAGCAGGCAAAACTAACCCTTTACAGGCATCTAAGTTTATACTTAAGCAGCTACATAAAGAGGTCACATTATCAGAAGCAGTGAAAAGTCAGAAAATTCTCTGAATTTTGTGGAAATGATAGGCCTTCATCAATTTTGAGAAATATGCCTTTTTTAGTTAAGTGGTGAACTATGGCATTTAATCTATGACCAATCTAAATGACAGCTAATGGGAGGGCAGATTTCCTGCAAAGAGCTGACGTGCTTTGCTTTGCTACATGGTCAAGTGCTCAGTTGTTCACTGTTGCTGTTTCAGCAGTGGCTGAAAGGGTCCAAAGTCTGAACTCATAAATACACCTAGCAAGAGAAACTCTCTTCGCCCAAAATTCAGAGACACAGAAATAAGATACAGTACAGAACATAAAGTTGTATGGGCATCATCCAAAAGAGTTTCACTGTCTATGGATAAAGTGGCAGAGACGTAGCAAATGGTACATTTACTCTGTCTAGTATTTGACATTCCTCTACAAAGATTATGTTCCTAGGTTCTGATTTCCTGCATAAAACAGGCATGAATTTCACTGGATCCATTTTTATAAAAGGCTGTGGCCATTCAATAGGTAAGGCTGTGATTTGAAAGTCAATAAAGACTGCTGCTGATAAAGTTTATAGCTGATGAAAAGAGGGTAAAAAAGTTTAATAGTGGTGACGTAGAAATAAGTTATCTAAATAACTGACTACTGTGACTTATTCAATGCAACAAAATTGTGTCAAAATAAATTAAATAGTTTGCGTGGTATATTCATGTATGTTAAACACACATATAAACAATTAGAAACCTCCTCCCAAATATGGCTTAAGGTCTAAAAACTAATGTGTCATGATTGAATAAACAAGTTACCTTCCATATAACTAGACTAGAGAATGTGGAAAAAATTGTGGATAATAATGCTCTGGGGAAAAGAATAAACCCTTTGGCTGTATCTAGACCATCTTTTAAGAGCACCATTAACTTGCTTTTCTGGATGTTTTTCAAAAGAAATAAGAAGAGGTTCTGTTTATGACTGCTGCTCAGGTTGCTGGTTTAATATAGTGTAAACCTAGCTCTTGAGTATTAATTATGCAATGAGACTTTCAGATATGCTGAATCATACTACACTGACAACAGAGACAACATCATAGAGCAAAATCAGAATCACAAATTGGAAAAGACCTCTAAGATCATTGATGTAGATCATGCAACTGCTAAACAACCACTACCAAGTCCAGCACTAAACCATTTCCATGAGCAAAACATTTCCCTAAGTGCAAGAAGTGCCTCCAAGAATGATGACTCAAACACTTCTGGGCAACCTGTTCCAATACCTGACAACTACTTCCATGATGAAGTTTTTCCTAATATCCAATCTAAACCATCCCTGATGAAATTTCCTGTCATCCTATTACCAGTCTCCTAGGAGAAGATAGTGACCCCCACCTGCCCACAATCTCCTTTCAAAGAGTCGTAGAGAGCAGTAAGATCACCCCTGAACCTCCTTTTCTCCAGGCTAAACATGCCCAGCTCCCTCAGCTGCTCCTCATCAGACTTGAGCTCCAGACTTTTCACCAGTTCTGTTGCCCTTTTCTGGACATGCTCCAGCACCTGAATGCCTTTCTTGTCGTGAGGGCCCAAAACTGGACACAGGACTTAACGTGTGGCCTCAACAGTGCTGAGTACAGGGCAGCAATCACTGCCCTGGTCTTGCTGGCCATGCTATTTCGGATACAAGCCAGGATGCCATTGGCTTTCTAGGCCACCTGGACACACACTGGCTCATGTTCAGCTGCTGTCAACCAGCACCTCCAGGGCCTTTTCCACCTGGCAACTTTCCAGCCACTCTTCCTCATCCTGTAGCACTGCCTGAGATTGCTGTGACCCAAGTGCAGAACTTGGCACTTCACCCTGTTGAACCTCATACTTTTGGTCTTGGCCCATCAATCCAGCCTATCCAGATCCCCCTGCAGAGCCTTCCCATCCTCCAGCAGATCAACACTCCCACAATACTTGGTGTCATCTGCAGACTGACTGAGGGTGCCCTCGATCCCTTGTTCATATGGTTGAAAAATATATTAAACAGGACTGTCCCCAATACTGAGCTTTGGGGAACCCCACTGGTGACTGGCCCCCAGCTGGTTTTAGTTCCATTCACCAGCACTCTCTGGACCAGACCATAGAGCCCAGTTTTTAACTCAGCGAAGAGTGCACCTGTCCAAGCCATGGGCTGTCAGTTTCTCAAGGAGAATGCTGTGGGAAATGGTGTCAAAGGCTTCACTACAGTCCAGGTGGACACATCCACAGCCTTTCCCTCATCTACCAAGTGGGTCACTTTGTCATAGAAGGAGATCAGGTTGGTCAAGTAGGACCTGCATTTCACAAACCTCTGCTGGCTGGGCCTGATTCCCTGGTTGTCCTGTACATGACATGTATTGGCACTCCAAATGATCTGCATCTTGAAGTATTTTTCAAAAAATATGTCATTGCTCAGTAGGTACAGCAGCCCTAAGACTTTGTAACGAGATTTGATTGCCATCAGTGTGAAAAAAATATTTAACTTTCAATACTTCGAGGAAGTTAGAAAGACAAAAAATGCAACTGTGACATTTGAGGAAATGAAAAGTCAACATATAACAATGTAAATCACACATAGCAAATACAGCTATAATAAACATACCTTTATCCATCTTAGATACAATGACAAATACTTCTAAAATTCAAATTATATTTTACAGCCTAAGTAAATATTAAAAGGCCGCCAAATCTGCTAGCATAAATCCCTGTGACCTCGCAAGTTTTCACCACGTGTATTAAATAAAATGAGAATGAACCGTGAAGGCATTTTTGCTCTCCTGAGAAAACACACAGGTAAAAAGAGATAGTTTTACCAGCTGCTTTCACTAGGGCTGTGTTTCTGAAAGATCTGTGGAACTGTGGCTTTGTCTACAGGCAGGTTTCACATTACTTTAGTGCTAAAGTTATAGAAATGTTCATAAATTATTTGCATGGCGATTGCACCTGAAGTGCAGTAACGCTAGTAATCAATTACCAAAGACAGCACCTCAAAGATCTTGTAGTTTGAGAGAAAACATCCCACTATGAGAGTAACTTATACTTGGACAGGTGTGGTCAGTGTTGTAGTGTGTCACTTGCTTCAACTGGCTCAGCTGTGGCTTTGCAGGCCACACTAGGGAACACACAAGGTCAGGCTGGACAGAGCTCTGAGCAGCCTGATCTAGTAGAAAAGACCCCTGCTCATTGAGTGGGGTTTGGTCTAGATGATCTTTAAACATCTCTTCCAATCCAAATTATTCTCGGATTCCGTGTTTCTATGTTAGTTATCTGCAGGGATGGCATATGTGCATACATTCACCTTCTGTGCAAGGCAGTGGGACTCTTCAGTGAGAGGTGCATGCAGTGCCACTGGGGCAAGCGTGTGCCCAAGTGACTCCACAAAAACAGCTGAAGGTCTTGACAGTTCATATTCTAGTTTTCCCCCCTCATTTTTTTTTCCCAGGCCATCAGACCACTTCCATTACTGTTAGTAATCTCAGTCTGTCCCTATTAATAATGTTTGAGCAAGCCTTGCAGAACTGCAGCAGTAATCAGTGTTTCAAGCTGTAACCCTGACTACACCACATACTGAAGCTTAAAATTCCTTTTTCTCTGATAATTTGAAGCTTGATGTTTAATATTTATTGCAATGCATATTCTCAGGAGATGACAGCGGATGCATGATAAATGTGTTAGCTGCCCCTGAAACAAACAGACATCCGTCTATCCAGAAGACAGTGCTTGCCAGCTGTGCATATATAAAGAGTAAATGTAAAACCAGCTGTTCTGTCAGTTCATCCCATATAGTGAGGTTGCCACTGTAATCACTTTGGCTGGGAAAATTTCCAGTCATCTCACTGCTGTTCCTCATGAATCACACTTGTCAGGAAAACATCAGCATCTTTTATATAGTATTTAGTTATTTTGGGGATGAATGCTACGAGTGTATTTAGGGCAATTACTTTCAGGACTTGGGAGAAATCAATTGATAACACTAAAAAACGTATGTCTGGCACTCCATTGAAGCAGCAGACTTGATGTTCAAATAAAAGTATAGCGTTATCCTTCCATTGCACTCCATCAAAAAAAGCCAAAACAATAAAGCTTCATACAGTTTCCTGAATTTATGAAAAATGGACAGGTTGTAACGGTTCTGAGAAAAGCAGTAGCTGGGACTGCTTAAAAATCCAGAAAATATCACTAGGAGGAGAAATCTTAACAAATGGTGTTGTTAAGGAAAAAGGAAAAAATGACTGAAGGCATGAGAACAAATTTCAAATAGTTTGAAGTGTGGCACAAAAAATAAAGGCAATGATTTTGTCTTGTTTAAATTTAAAGTATATCAACTAAAGATTCAAGCTGCATATTAAGAGAAAATTTCTGTGGATTAGGACAAATGGATTTAAATTAAATTTAAGCATATGCGATGTATCTGAATACTTGGATAGAATCCCATGACATCTATTTGTAAAAATTCTTTAATTTTTTTCAGAGCAATATACATAAAGATATACATGATAGATTTTATAAATATACAGCAGTATGAAAATAGCATTTCTGTGGAAAAATAAGAAGTATGTAATGTGGCTCTGTGGCTCTCTGTTAGTACTGCTAATCTATAGAGAATGGGTGGACAAATTGCATTTCTAACTGAAACCAGAAATTTTGATTATGCACAGGTACAGCAATGCCAGGGAAAATAAGTGAATGGTGCCTTCTTCTGGGATTAGTGATGTCAAATGTGACAGGTCCAATTTTTCATTGATGCTCTACCTGGTAAAGAGGTTTTTCTACATCCTACAATAGTACCTGGCCCATGAACTGGACAACATCAAAGTGATTTTCTCCTCCTAATTTTTCAGCATTTCAACCCTTTTCCAAAGGATCTTTGACTAAAACTGAAATATCTTGGATGAAATAGCACATTTTGATGGTATTTTTAAAGGGAAAACTGCTTCACTAGAGCACAGTTTTTCTGAAGTATTCAACAATGAGAAATGGTTGAGAATGTTTCTTTAATTAGCTACTACTTCTTGTTCTAAAACAAAATATTTCTGCCTGTAGAGTCCAGGGTCTGCACCTGAAAATATTTAGTAGCATAAGTCTATTTCATAGTGGTTTGACTTGCAGATTATATTTATATTAATTAGCTATTACAGCTCTGTGTTTGATAATGTAGATGAACAGGTGATTTTTATGAGTTTTGAGATTATCCAGACGAATTCTGAGTTGTCATTACTACCACAGTTAGTCAATGTTTTCTAATATAAATTGTTGTGATAATCTGTTCTCCAGGAAAAATCAACATTTTGCATCCATTTGGTTTGAAAATGTTTTTGACATGAGGAAGTGTCTTGGCAAAAGGAAATTCTGTTTTTACCATAATCACAGATGATGTAATTGGGGCTCAGCTGCACTATTCAGAGCTGTACCATCTCAAGGCTCAAGGATAAATTTATTCTCCATAGATAAATGCTATGGTAAAATGGTATAGGATATGGATATATGGTAATGGTAAAATGCTATAGGATATGAAGAAAAGTGGGTTATGAGTACCATAACAAATTGAACATTTAAATTAACTGTAGTTCTGATCAGTCTCATTACAGTCACAGGTATTTTTGGATGTCAGTTTCTGATATTCTCTGACCCATACAAGTCAGTTATAAGAAAAAGCTAAATAAAATTTATTCACAACTTTTTTTCTTTCTTTTTTTTTTTTTTATCATTTTGCCATTCCCTCTGCCCTTTGAATTAAGTCTGGTCTTAAAATACAATTTACCTGGATTTATCATCATTGACTTCTGCAATATACATAATTCCTATGGGATTATTTAAATTCTTCTGGCATTTCTAGTGTGTACACAATCAGGCAAGGGTGTAGTTTAATTTGCTTGCATTCATACACGTGCACATCTGTCCACTCAGACACAGTTTCACATTTTACATGGTTAGGAAGAAAAAGGTACATGAGGGAGGAATCACATGGAGCAAAGCCAGAGGAGCACCTAACGGAGTCATGGACAAGGCTTTAGGAAATTATTCCTTTCATAGGTGTTGCACTGATACTTCACAGTTACGCAGAAACTTTGATTTGCTGGGAACAGGGGCTGATGTAGGAAACTGGGCTGTGCAAACTCTGTAGAAATCTGTGAGCTGAGCCATGAAGTTTGCTTCATAATTGCTGGATTCAAGCAAACAACTTCAGGCCTTCTTGGGGGACAGTTAAATTTTAAAAATAAATAAATAAAAGTCTTCCACAGCCTACAAACCATCCTATCTAACTGGAAACTTCACCCTCAACTCCTAAACTACTTGCTATTTTAGAAGTATGTGTGAAATGCATGTAATCCAATTTTTTGGGGATTACATTATATATACATTATATTGGGATGTTGACGCAGAAAAAGAAGCAGCCAGCTTTGGGGCAGGGATCCAGAGATGTCCTGAAAAAATCAACCAAAATTGACTAAAATGGTCAGTTTGCTATTTACCTTATAAACTATGCTAGGAGTAAACAAGGTTAGTTATTCTTTCAAAATAATTAAATAACTAAAAAGACCAGCAGTTCCCATTATCTTTTGAGTGTTTTCACAAATTGAAATAAGTGGCTTGGTTTCCAGAGTCTTATCCCACCAGGTGTAAATGCAGTGCATACCCCTAAAAACATAAGAGAAAAGAGAGGAAAGTTGAATACCCTCACAACCACAGTGATATCACTCATATGCTTCATGCCAGGTCTTTTTCAAATATCATACTCTTTCTTTTTTTTTCTTTTTTTTTTTTTTTTTTAATGAGGATGTCTGGCTGTACCTCATGCCCCTGGAGACCGGTGGAGCCTCTGTGAAGCCAAAGAGCTTCCCAAGTTCAAGATGTGGCAAGCAAAGAAAGGATGAGATTCAGGAAAGAGATGGGAGTCTGGACACTGGCTGAGTGCCTGAAATACTACTGAGAGAAGCAAAAACAGATACATTAGAAAAAAAAAATCCCTGAAAGTCACTGAAGATTTTGGGGCAACCAAAAATTCAAGCTGATAATACATTAGTTTTGAAGCAAAGTGCTCTGCAAGAACATGACAAATAGGTGAAGATGTGTCTATGAACTTTCATTTACTTCTCTTTCGCAGTCAACTTTGCAGTCACTGTAAGTTTCACAGAAGCTATCTATTCTAGTTCTTGTTCCAACTTGACTTTAGAGATTACAAACTCCCTTCTGTTTTGGGTATGCTCTTTAATAGAAAAAATATTTAGGTAGAGTCATGTTAGAGCTCTGAATCCTGTTCCAAACCTGTTTATACATGTATATATTTAACTTCCAAAACATCCTATGGCAAAGATAACTACAGTTTAGTTGAGCATTTCATTCACTTAATCAGCAACACTCTTGATCTTAAAGGCTCTATCATCTTTTTCGTTCCCCTCCTTTTTCAGCACGGATGGAAACCATGCATAAATTGTCATCATAGACATCATCTTTAGCTTTCCAATATATCTTTCCAATATCAATCAATATATAACCTGTTTGAAATAGGGTTTTCAGGACTGCAGGAAATATTGAAGATATGGGAATATTATAGACAAATGCATTTACATAAAGATGTGTCCTATTTTGGATAAACTGCTGTGATAACTTTATAAAACCAATCTATCTTACTTATTTTTGTGAATATTAACAAGTTCAAGAAGTGATAATGAAATTACTGCAGTCAACAGTGAATTGGTAACAAAAATATCAGTTATATAAATAAGTGGGTAAAGGAGGATTTTCCTATTTTGGAAGTCAGAATAAATGCTCTCCTGATGGAAGTTGATAATAATGTTAATGATTAACTGGGGAGGAAGAATTTTCTCTCAGGTTGACAATGTTTCCGTTAGAGAAATTAAAAGAAACATGGTAAGATGTTCTCAGGTACTCTGGGGGTACACAGTCACTACAACATTTTATGCTACCTGACCACGGGAAAGCATTTATTTAGTCAAGGAGAGCTTTGCTGTACACTTTGTGTATTTCTTGCCTATTGTATACGTAACTAGGTCTCATGACATGTCAATAAAAATTATAGTCAAAACAAAAACAATAGCTTTAGCATTCCATGGTACAATTCACTATATAAATGGATATAACAAGTCCCACAAATCTTCTGTTGACTTCAGTCACTCTAGTATTTCTAAGGTCTGAATACTGCTGTCCTGAGAAATTTACAATCTATTTTAATAAAGTATGTAGGAGTATTATTTAATCAGAATGAGAAGAGACCAAGATATTTTTTTAAATGCAGGGAATGTATGGGGTGACATGCAGGACTGGAAGTTCATTTTAGAAGTCTTGTGTTTCTACTGTCAAATGTTGCATAAAACTGAACCTTGGCTGGAAAAACTGTGTGCAGTATCAAATTCCTTACAGACCCACAATTGCAGGATCAGGGTGATTGCTTTTACACATTGATTTTCATGCTCAGATTCATTGATTCATCTCTGAGAAGAAGAGTGACTTTTCTGAAACTAGTTCTGTTAAACTACCACAAGCAATTGTCAGTTATCAGCACTCATGCTCCATCAACATCATCTCATCAACACTCTTAGAATCATTATGTTACATCACCTTTGTGCTTATTTATAGCTTGAGTTTGACCATGTTCCCCTACCCCCAATGTATATCCTCTGCGAAGGGAAGGGAGGGAGGAAAGGAAGGAAGGAAGGATGCATAGGCTGTCTGTCGGTAGCAGAAGAACCCAGT